>PQWD01011445.1:0-22465 GCA_019425675.1 Leucinodes orbonalis
TTTACCAGCCATTTTATGTATTGAAGAGCACTCCACATTCATATTTTAACATTTATCGATCGTGTTGGTAGGGACCCGTTTTCAGGAAATTATCACATCGCTATTGTATAAATTTTAGAGCTACGTGATTTAATGTGGTGTCGAAATAACTGTCTCAAAAAGCACTATAAGATGGTGAAAGAAAAGGTCTCTCTCGGTATTGAATTAGTCATTATTCTCAAACAAAACAAAGCAAAAATCAGAATCTAGCTATCTATAATCGTTGATGATGATTCTCGCGGAGTACTGATGTTAGTTGAAACAGTAAAATCAATAAATTTATAGATACATACATATTTGTGTAGGTCACAGATTTCCCAATACAGGAGATGGGGCAAGCCGCGTTAAAAAGTGCGACAAATGTATGCTCAACGAGCATACACTGGCTATAGTTTACGCTCCGTGAGACGAATGAAGACGCACGAATTTTAGAAGAAATTACCGTTTTTTTCCAAAATGCCATTCTGTGCAATTGTAACATGCATCATCGCAGTGAATCAGTAAAATTTACCAAGAAATATAATATCTTTTCACAGGTAAGAATTGAAAAGTAATTGCGACACTGGGACTGCCTATAAACTTGGCGGCTTGTCCAGTCTAATTGTTATTCGGATGTCTGTGGTGTAGGTAATCATAAAACTCAAAAGCATAATGTGATATTTCAAATTCATTTTTTACAAAAACAATAATGTATAAGCTGCTATAAGTGCTGTACTAACTTGTTTTTAGCTTGATTATCCCACAAAACTTTTACAATGCCATCCATGCCAGCTGAGCAAAGTAGCGAGTTTTCTATTGACAAATCACTGGGGTCAGATTGAACTCTGTTTGTTAGACTGGCCTTGCCTACGGCAGACCAGTCAAGCGCTGTTACTTTGCCGTGATGACCCCGGTGTTCATGGACACATGTACACGCCGCGAGATCCCACACTTTAATTTTCTTGTCATCACCTGTAAAAATAAATAATGCTGATAACTCATCACTGCTTATTTAATACAACTATAAACTGATTGTCATAAGAATAATAATAATCAGCAATTATAAACTGTTTCATTTGTTTTTTTATTAATGGGTAGAGTAAGTAAATAGCTTAACCGCTCGAACGTAGCACGCGCGTAGACAATAGATTCATCTATTGTTTGTTGTAATTATCCACCCGTGCTACGCACGACCGCTTAATTAAGGGTATGGTGGATTCGCTACAAAATTTATATCTAGAAAGTGTTGTTCTGAGTTCACCAATACAGTCGTATGAATATCTGCTGCTGCAGGTAAAATTATTGAGGAGGCTCATTATACACTACAGTGAGTCCCCAAAATTTCTTAAACAACCAACCTTGATATAATAACTATCAGTAAGATAATCAGGTATAGTTTACCTAATTATCTTACTGATTATCAAAGTTTAGAGCTATTTTTTCACATCATTAACCACATACCAGTGAGGTTGAAAGAGGTAAGTGGACACTTACCAGCACTAGCCAAATAGTCGCCGGATGGGGCGAAAGCGAGGGCACGTACAACGCCTCGGTGGCCGCATAGCACCCGCACCAAGCGAGCATCGCATACAGTCCATAGCCGCACACTACGATCTGCGCCCCCACTTGCTATGTACGCCTCGTTCGGGTGGAACTTTACGCACTGGAAATAATATTCTATTGATAATTATTCATCGGAGGGCAAGTTAGCGTAGTATCAAACGCGGTCGATGATTGCTCAAGTCAAGCAACTCTTACAACTTTAGTCATCAGCTGTGTCACCTAAAAATAGCATCCTTCGTGGTGTCGAGGCATGTTAGACCAGTGGCTACTACCAGTATCTTAGGAAGGTTTTAACACTGCATTGGGCCCGCGTGTCTAGTTTCCGCCCAATTTTCTTTTAGCAATGCCTGTGGTGAGTGATTGATCTGCAGGTGAATGTTATAGACACTATAAATCAATCAACCAGCACACACATACACCAATGATAAAAAATATCTGAACATACCTATGTGGCATTGAGTCGACCTAGAATGTATGGGTATTCTACATGGATGTCTTTAGAATTTCTATTATATGTTTCATAGAGACATACTATTAATTTTTATTAATTATATTTTTTATTTTAATATTATCCAACTGTATCATAATATTTAGCAATACTTACAGTTACGTCAGACATGTGCCCAACAAAAATTCGAACAGGAAATGTTCTGTCTAGTGACCATAACTTTGCAGTTCTGTCATTTGAACCCGTAACAATATAAAGTCCGTTTTTAGAAACGTCCATACACCAAATCGGATAATTGTGACCTCTGAAAACAAACAAAAAATACACTGACATTAGCACTACATAACCTAGCTCGAATTTAAGCGAGAAGCTGTATGGGTACTAAACAACAGATAAACATACCTGTATACATACATATTTTGTAAATATATACATATAAACACTCAACCAATACAATCAGACATGTTCATGCTTACAAGGGATCAACCCATGGTGTAGTAGCCAATGTATCAACCAATACATAAAATCGGTCATAAAATAATAGAGACAATAGCATTATTAGCTTTTAAAAAAGTTATAAAAAAAAATTGAAGTCTTAAGTCTGCAAGAAGGACCAGAATTCTTGGCTCCTTGAAGAGAGTTTTATGTCGAGAAGCAATGAGAAGAGAGCAATAGGATAAATGGCTCAGTATAAAATATAACAATTTTTAATATAATTAAATTGTTGTGTTACTAAAATTTAATCAATGTTACCTGTACACAGAAGCACATGAGTAATCATACAACCTCCAAGCCCTCATTGTGTTATCATGTGAAGCTGACAAAACTAGCTGTTCTTGTGCTAATACACTCACTGCCTGTATTGGACCTGTATGTCCTCGTAGAGGTAATCCTGCCCCAACTTGCCTGAAAGGTCAATCGCTATTCAATCATGTGGCATCATAAATTCGTTTTTTTTTATTTAGAATGAATAAATTAAACATTTGCTTTAAAAAGTGTAACAAAGAAAAGAGGTCTTTCTTTAGACGAGATATTTGTCCGCAAGTCTTGTAAGAAGTAAAATCTTTTGTGACATATTTTGGAATAAAAGTGCATAAAGAAGTTAAAACAAGAAATTTTTCAGAATTATGCATTTGCGATATGATACACACAGCACAATCAGGCTTTTACTTACAGAAAAAGGTTACTTACAAAGTGTTGTCTTCAGGTGATGGTACTGGTGGTACATAACAAGCTAACTCAAACTCAGAGATATTTCGATTGACAATTCTTTTTATGTTGTTTTGTCCCAGATCCCAAAGCCTTATCTCTGAATTACTGAAGCCTCCACACAACAAGTTACAATATGGGTCAGTCTTTGCACAAACCAAACTGAAATTTTTTTTTAATTTAATAATGTTTTGTCCTAAAAATTTTATGAAAAAAAGTAATTGTTACAATGACATAACTAAAGCTGATGAATATAAGCTGGTTAGGTTTTAATATGTGTGGTAAAAATTATGATCTATATCTTGGATTAGAAGATCTATTTATTATAGTGAATACTTACTATGAATCAGGGGCAGCTACTTTGTATAGTTTTAGAGGTGCCAGAGATTCTCGTACACCTTTTATTGCATCCTGTAGTTCTCTTAATTCTTTGTCAACACTAGGATATTCAGCATGGCCATTACACTTAGAAAATATATCTAAAAAATATTTTTAATTCATCATAGTCAATATTTCATTTGTATTTTATCTTTGTTTGGGGAGCTGCTGGATGCTGATTACTTCAACCTCATGGTGCTGAAGTTATTTGAAGAGATGATTTTAGCAGATGGAACTTACATATTTATTATATTTATAGCTACAAATTTATTTTTTTAATTTTGTTCAATTACTGTTTGTCTGCTTGTTTTTATTACATACCATTTGTGTCATTGACTTTGTCTTCTGATTTCATCCTATTAATATTCATGTCTTCGTCCATTTGTTCTTCATCATCCTGCAAATTTTATAAAATCAGTGTTCCAGAATTAAGTGAAACTTCTAGATCCTATTACTTAGCAAAATACAAGTTCAGACCAATTCTAAGATTGCTGGTGTTATTAGCACTAGTACCCAATAATCCTGAGGTGTATCCTGAGGTCTACTTATAATCTTGACCTTCAGGACACCTGCATTAGTAACAAAGAATAATCATTTGGTAGTTGACCATAGTGCAATAAGTGAAACTGGTTAGACCAGAGTAACCATTAACCATCACAGTTGCATATATTCAAGGTTAATAAGTCAATGTTTACATACTTGTTTTACTATACTCACTGAATTCTTCTTGTTTGTATCTGTATTTATATCAATATGAAACCAAGTCTGCAATACTTGAATCAAAAGGACATGTCCTTGTTTCGCCAAATAAGCTTTTAACACATTAAGTGCATCCTGTGACAAATAAATGTCAAACTTACAGGATCTGGAATAAGCATGTATATAAATATTGTGAAGAATATGTACAGTTTATACAGAATTAAATGAGCTTTATAATACCTGAATGCAGCTATAGATGGTCTTGTCTCTACTTCCTGTAATGTATATATAGAACCAATATCATCAAGAATTTGATTCATGTAATCTTTTTCTGGTGTTTCATTGTCAATAGTTCCGTTTTGTAATGAATTGAACAGTTGTTCTAGGCTATTTGGTCGATATAGAGCTGAAGGTAAATTCCCATCAATAGGTTGGTGATATGACAGATCTTTTTGAGGTAATGAGGCAGAATGTCTCTTAAGAAACATTTGGGCTTGGCCTCCATGCCCACCTCTTAGCATTTCTAAGTAAAGGTGACATAGTAAAGGACACAGTAGACCAAGCAATTCGTTCTTAACTTTCTCAGCTTTTATTTCTTTAATAAATTTGACCAACCTGTAATTATACAACAAAGTATTACGTAATTAATATTTTAGTGACCAAGTACTAATCCTAGTCATTAAAGTAATAGATAACCTGGTATATTGTACGTCGTATTGCCCTGGATCGTTATTTATGCACGAAAACAAAATAGAATTAGCGCGACTTGCTTCACACTGAACTATAGTCGCCACAGCCATTTGTTCAGCACTTCTGCTTAAGGAATTATTGCTGCTAAACAGATCTAAATCCTGAAACACAATTGATAATAACAAAAACAGAATTAAATTAATTTGATGAAGGTAAAAGGAAAAAAAACTTAATAATAAAGATGTGTCTTACGGGATAATTTCGGCGTTCTAGGTAAGACGTAACTGCAGCTTTGACCGCATCATTTCGTGTCTTTTTTATTAAAGACATTGAATTGTATGTTTGATTTTTAAAGATTTCTACGTTAGACGTGGGTAGCTCAGAGAGGATATGAAAAAAGATACATATCCGAACCGCTAGCAAACCTATCTTTCTACTCCCGACATTTTAAAACATATCTTCAACTCTTTAACTCCGTAGAAGTATACTAATATAATAAACTCTATCCGTAGACTCAAGACAGATTTTGCATTGAATGATATATTGATACGTAACAAAGAGTAAGCGCAAGCGCGCTATACGAAAATATCAAAGAAGACAGAGATGGCTTGCTGATATGGATATGAATTGAAATAGTTGTTGTCAAACGGATCTTCAACTCCCAACTCTTCAAATATATCTTCAACTCTTTATGAACTCTATGCCACAGACCCAAGGCAGATTTGCATTAACAGATATACTGATACGTAAAAAGAGTAGCGCAAGCGCGCTATACGAAAATATCAAAGAAGACAGAGACAGCTTGCAGATATGGATATAGACAAAGAGATGATTTCAATGTAAACATATCTTCATCTCTTTAGAAGTTTACTAACATTATGAACCTTATACCACTAACTTAAGACATATTTTGCATTAAATGACCTTCGATGGAATCAAAGAGTTGAAGATATGAAATAGAGATACATATCCGAGAAAGGAAAAGATATGAAGATATGTTTTCTTTCTTAAGACACAATTTGCGCACCGCTACTCTACGTTACATTAAACTTATCCTGTATTTTAGCATCACGCTCATTTTTTCTTGCTTGACAAGTTGACAGTTGTTGACACACATTTTTGATAGCTATTTTTTTTAATATTCGTTCCATTTGAAATTGGCTACGATCATAGACTATATACTGCCTCGTCAAGAGTAAATATTCTTTTGTTTGATTGAACTAAGATTGAAAGAAATGAGTGATGAATATGATAATGAGATAGATGATATACGAATGCCCTACAAGTTTCAGTAAAGATGTGGGATAGTACTGAAACCTTACACAGACTTGAGAGAACTCAAAGTGACCGTTGCACTATTTTATTTCATTTGTTCACGAAATTGCACTTGTTCACGAACACTTCCACTGCGGAAGTACGACTTAACTCACAACCTTTGAATCTCTTCGCAGGCGTGCATGAAGGTTTCCTCACGATGTTTTCCTTCACCGTAAGAGCGTCGGATAACGTACATGTAATTTCGAAAATTTGAAAGCACCTTGGTACGTGGCGATTTGAACTTCAGCCCTCCCGGTAGGAGGGCAACATTCCACACCATTGAGCCACCGACGCTTATAAATCTCCTGAATAAATCTATCTATTTTAATTTTAATTTGACAGCATGATAGCTACTTTTGGTATTACCTGGAGCATAATGTTTTAGCAAAGATATCGCAAAATAAATATAATAATGCAAGTTCTAATCGATGAGTTTTTTTTATAAAAAAAAAAACGAAAAGTCGAAAATCATAGATTTTTCTATTGTGTCTAGGTTCCTGGGCACATCATGATCCATAGGCATTTCATGTTTTGAAAACTACATGAAATAGTTTGACGGAGTACGCTGGTTTCAGTGAGTATAGGCCCCCTTTACAGGACCAGAGTCTCAAACACCCCCACTGCTGTTTCAGTGCAGTGGGAAGTCCGTAACAGAATTTCCAGCGAAAAGTGCCTTTGTCTTCATTGTTTAAAATCTACACTTAAGTTATTTATAAACGATTTTAACGCCTTAAAAACTTACCCTTAAGGAGAAGGTCAGGTATTACAACCAAAGAAAAACCCGGGTATGCGGCTGTTTTCTAGATTTATCAAAGGCCTTTGATGAAGTCTCTTAATGAATACTGTGGGACAAGCTGGATGCTACGGGGATGCCTAGGGAGCTTGTAAACATATTTAGGTATTAGTATGAAAATCAGGATAACTATGTAAAATCGGCAGGGGAGAGATCAGAGCTGTACAATCTGAATTTTGGAGTCAGGCAAGGAGGCTTAACATTCC
This sequence comes from Leucinodes orbonalis, assembly GCA_019425675.1. Taxonomy (NCBI): domain Eukaryota; kingdom Metazoa; phylum Arthropoda; class Insecta; order Lepidoptera; family Crambidae; genus Leucinodes; species Leucinodes orbonalis. The sequence continues at coordinate 7,322 of PQWD01011445.1, forward strand.
CCAAGTTCTTCTGTTTGTACATAAACGAGCTGATCGTCAGACACAGTGTAATGCACGCGGGATGTTCTGTAGATGGTCAAATGATCATTCAAAAATTGAAATTATATCACCAGACGACATGGCGCTACTGAGTCCGTCACGTTTCACCTGTTGTTTAGTGAAACTGCCACCCGAAACTCCGAAGGAGTAAAGCGCCCTTTTGCGAATTTCCTTGCGAAGTAGTCCGATATTGACCGAGTAGTTTAGAGGGTTACTTCATGAACGCACTTTTGCAACTTTGAGCCCTTTGACTCGGTTCAAAAACCGACAGCAAATGGAAGTCGGACGACGCGAGGCAAAGTTGGACGAGGCGAGGCAAATTCGGGCGAAGTAAGCCGAAGTGCTTCCCTACACTATCGTATTCTTCAAACCTCGGGCTGCTTCGCAAGAAGTGTAGAGGACGGGTGTCTAATGAATAATGATTATATATGGACTAATGCGTTACTAATATTGAAAAGGAAAAAAAGAAAGAGATGTTATGGCATCTAGTAACCTCATTCACTCGGTAAGTAAAACACAACACATAGCGTTATTACATCAGTTACCTGCCAAAAAAAGTCCCAACTGAATCTGTCCCGCCATTTCAGAGATTGCCCGGAACAAACAGACAGACAAATTATTTTTATTTTGTTTTAGTGTATGTTCGTACCGTGGGTATTTGTGAAGAAAAAAATGATTATTTCAATACTTTTAAACAGACACTCCATTTTATTTATGTGTATAGATACATATATGCATTTGTAAAAAACGGTTATTTCAATATTACCTACAAACGGACACTCCAATTTTAATAAAATCACTAATATAGGGCCTCGCTAAGGCATTACGCCCGCGCCTGGGTTGGACCTCGCTAAAATATACTCGTACATACATACCTAAATGTTAAATATTTATTTGAAGTATAACCTAGCAATAAAAATTAAACTTACAATATAAAAACACTATAACACTAACAACAAACTAAAAACCTTAAAGTAAAATATTATAACTAAATAAATAAAATAATTAAAAGAACTCCCCTTAGGTAAAGTTCCGAAGATACTGGCAGCGTTACCCCTTTGAATCGCTAAACTAATTCTTTGACCAAGGTAGCTGCCAGGTCTCCGGTCTCCAGTGATGTCGACTAATCGTTTGGAAATTTCTTTAAAAAGCCTAATAGCGCTAGGGCCCCACGGACCAAGGGTCTTGACACCGAATGGGACAAAGTCATATTCAGAGCCTAGACCCCTGTATTTGCAATTTTTTTTGTCTTTTTCAGCCGCTTCACAAGCCGCACCAGCTCTGTTATTGGTTCCAAGAAGATGGGAAGGGGCTAGTGTGTCTGAACAGGTAGCATCCCACACCAGCACCCGGCCCACCTTCCATGGAATCAAACTCATACCCTCCGGTCTCTTGCCATGGTCTCTTGCGATACCAGACGGCTCAAGAAGACTTGGCACGTTGACGGTGGCAAGGGACCGGCGTATGATATCGTTAAGTGCGGCATGTCTCGAGAAGCCTGCACTTTTTTGGCATGAAAGTCTGTGATGCCTTAGCTTGTCGACATCACTGCCACAGGGGCACATATGAGGAGCGCAGACCGGAACCCCAAGCCGTAGACAGGTTGCAATTCGCAGCGTGTCAGGTTCAAGAAATGTTCCTGTGTTTGACGAACGCGTGAAGCCAACAATTAAAAAAAAACACCATGCGCACATATGATAAATTTGATATATTTCAAGTGGCTTGAGCGTGATTGCTGTTGATTTGTTTTTTTTTAATGTTAAATTATATACAACAACTTAATATTTTCCAGTAGGTATATGGGCCATTTTACTATGAATTACTAAATATTATGTAGGTACTACTCAGTGACAAAGTTTGTAACTTCGAGGAATTAGAACCTTGTAATATATATCTTGTATATGTATACCTATTCCGTAAATAGAATCTGAGTCAGTTAATCGGCACTCACTTTTATCCTCTTTAAACTGTCCTGTGTAAACAGACTAAATCAGTCCTTATTTAACCATTGTAAGTGTAAGTACGCTGTAAGTCTGTTAAAATATAAGTACCTACACCACCTAAAATAATGTTATTGAATAAGATCATTATAATAATATCAATGTCTGTATGTTTTGGAGAAGATTTACAGGAAAACTTGAATGAGTATCTTTTCGAAAAACAGAATTTTCATTTTGTTGATTTGACAATGAGTTTAACAAAAGGGTTTGATCATCTTTCCGAGCCTCAAAGAGATGTAATACAGGCTATGGATAATAAGCGGTGAGGGTTATATTATTTTTTGTTCTGTAGATATAAATTATTATTTTATTACTATTATTATTTCATTGTCAAACACACGCACGTACAAATGCACGCAAACGCACATACACACACTACACACACACACACTCTACACACACACAAATAGTACACTACACATGCACGCAAGTACAAAATTTATAATTGTATATAACTAAATTTTTATGTATGCGAAAGGCATTATAATAACTATTTCAAAAAATGTTTTATGTTTCAATGTTAGTGGGGGCCTGGTACCTGTATCACGGGTCTTGAACCTACATAGGCACCAGTCTCCCACGAATGGCTTTAAGCTTAATTTTGTAATTGTGTGTCATTTGTGGTCAGAAATAAATAAATTTTATTAGTATTATTATGTTTTTGAAATTCTTAGATTCACGGGCCAAATAGTGGCCCGGTTCTTTGGAAGGCATGTGTGGGGCCGAACCCTATAGCACAGAGGCCCTTTTTCGAATTTTTAATCTTTGTATGTGTTACACGTGGCGTGCCATCACAGAATGCACAATATGATACAACCCATGCTGACCCCCGCCAAGTGTAAAGACTATTATTATAGTCATTAGCCTATAACAACCCACTGCAGGGCACAGGCCTTCCCGCTCTGCAAAGCCATGGGAGCAATTGGACCGTAGCTTACCACGGGGTCCAAACATAGATTGAACAATAAGCACCATAAGATTCTAGCCGGGACCGACAGCTCTAACATGCCCTACGAAGCACAGAATCATCATTCTTTTCGGACAATCAAGAGATTCAGCCTGCAATTTCCTAAACAAATTGGAAAAAATCGTTCTAGTGACGACCTCCTAGTTACGAAGCCGAACGCTGTGCTATTATTATTTACTAGGTTCAAAAAGCGATTGAACAATCAGTTGATTAACTATTGTTAAGTTTTACTTCCAGTTTAAGTCTAATATGGACCTAAGTTTAAGTATACTGGGAGGTATAACCATACTTAGTAGGTAGGTGCTAACATTATGTGTGACCTCAGTAAATGTATATTTTAAGGAATGGGTTTTCTGGACCATGTGAAAACGAATGGAGAGGGACCTCTTTGAATTTCCGAGGAAAACAAACAAACTCATATGGACTGAAAACTATTGAGGAATTACCTTTGCAAAGATTTATTGTACCACGTAAGCTTTTCTATTCAGATTTTTATCAAGTTTTTATTTATGTAGGTGTATTCTAGAATCTTATTGTGTTTTAACTGCTACAATTATATATTTCAGTAATAATTGCTGATATAAGCAGTAAAGTCAGTAACGATTCAAATTTTGTCTTGCAAAAACATCACCTTGACTATTTTCTAAATAATTATTTTGGGAAAACCGAGCAGCCTTGTTTCATAGTTTTCAAGTTTGGGTGGACCAGGTATAAACATAATGCGAAAAAGTATTTTGGACTAGAAGAGACGACAAACTTTTGTGATTATCAGCAGCAGATGGAGCGAAATAAAATAGATTTGTTTGTAATAATCCGTGTATTAATTTTTCTGTACAAAACAACAAGATGTTATCGCCTTGACCGGCATAGCGAGAGAGTGTTGCCAGATACTAAACCAAATTATCTATTTGCTAAACTATATTAAAATATAAATGTTGCCAATCCAACACACCCCTTCAACATTATATTTTAATTTCCATACAACCATTATTTTAACATTATACAAAAGTTTGAATTACACCCCTTTAATGGTTTACCTACCTTTCAACAAATATGCGATTAATATAGGGAAAACTAAACAACATTCCATGTATAAACAAGATATCAAACTTTTTAGTACCTTCCTAGGCATCTATTAAACCTATTTTAATAAACTCATGACAAAATTTTATCCCTTAGTTTAACAAATAGTATTTTTCCTAAAGGTTTAGTAACAAATCAGCTACATTGTTGTTACTACAAACATATTTAACTTTTATGGAACCAGTTAATAAACTTTCTACAATGTACTGATACTTTATATCTATGTGCTTCAATCTTTTATTACTTTCATTATTCTTTGCTATGTTAATTACACTTTGGTTGTCTTCTAATATTTCAATATCTACATTAAAATATCCAAAATCTTTAAGTAACTTTTTCAAATAGTATCCTTCCATAATACATACACTAAGAGCTACATATTCAGCTTCACAAGATGACAGTGTTACACAAGTTTGTTTCTTGGTGTACCAAGATACTGGACAATTAAAAATATAAAATATTTGACCTGATGTCGACTTCCGGTCTGCAACATCACCAGCCCAATCTGCATCACTGAAACCTTGTAATTTACATTCATTTGTATATTCCTTATCATATTTGTATGTTAAAGATAAATCAATAGTCCCTTTAATGTATCTCAATATCTCTTTAAACATTTAAACAAAGCTACACTAGCACAATGTACATATCTACTAAGAAATCCTACAGCTACACATAAATCTGGTCTAGTACACGTAGCATACAGAAGACTACCAACTAAACTTTGCAGGCTTTTTCAATTTCAACATTCTCACTTTTATCTCTTTGTAATAATTCAAAATTAAAGTTCTGTTCTATTGGAGTACAAACAGTTTTACAATTCGACATTTGATAAAGATCCAACAACTTTAGCAAATATCTTTTCTGATTAATTACAGTTACACAATTTTCGAGATCCTGTTTAATATGTATTCCCAAATAATTACTGGCTAGACCTAAATCTTTCATCTTAAAGTTATTACATATTGAAGTTTTAAAGTCATTTACTTTGTATTTATCACTACCAAAATACAACAAGTCATCAACAAATAACAGCACATAAATATAGTCATTTCCAATATGTTTGAAATATAAACATGGGTCATTCTTCGATCTGAGAAAATTTTCATTTGACATAAAATTATTAAACTTTGTATTCCAATATTTAGGAGACTTTTTAAGACCATAAATTGACTTCTTTAATTTACATATTTTATTACATGGTAATCTCATAAAAACTGTCTCACCTATGTCTCCATAAAGAAATGCTCCAGTAACATCCATCTGGTACACTGGTTGTCTTTTCTGGGTGGCTACAGCCATCATGGTTTTAAAGGTAGTTAATTTGGCCACGGGTGAGTATGTCTGGTCATCACAGTTCTTCTGCTGGAATCCTCGAGCCACTAAGCGAGCTTTATACAAGCTTTTCCATCTGCTTCCTTGACTTTAAATACCCACTTGCTACTTATTATGTTTTCTCCATCAGGAACTTCTGTTACCTCTTCCCATGTATTATTTTCCTCAAGTGTCTTCAACTCTTTATTTATGGCTCCTCCCATTTACCTTTATCAGGTCTTATCATAGCTTCTTGGTAGGAAATAGGTTCATCACAGCCGTAGCTTAGGAACATATTTTCATCTCCTTGTACATAGTCCTTAAACCAGCTTGGCTTTTTGCTTGCCCTTCTAGGTCTTTCTGTTTTCTGTGAGTTTTCCTGTTGTTCTTCTATGTCTTCCTCTACCTCTTCTTCCAATATTGACTGCTCATGAGAAGAATGAATGGAATCCTGCTCATCTTCACTCTCTATAGTTTCATGATTCTCTCTATTTTCATATTGACTTTCTTGTTCCAAAACTTGATCTGCCTCTTCTTGGGTATCAAAATTAATGTAGTATTTATCCTTTTCTTGTTTTCTGACTCTTTCTTTATTTTCTATACATGGTTTTATAAACACTATATCTCTCTTGATGTCTACTATGTTTCTTTCTGGAAAATATATCCTGTATCCTTTTGTATTTTCTCCATATCCAATGAAATAGCCTAATTCAGCTTTGCTATCAAACTTTACCCGTTTCTGATCAGGAATATGAATGGATACTTGACTACCAAAGACTTTAAGGTTGTTGATATCAAATTCTTTGTTCCACCAAAGTTCATAGGGTGTTTTATCCTTTACTCGACTTGGACCCGTTCTATTGATGATGTAGACAGCAGTATTGATCGCTTCTGCCCACAAATTCTTATTTAGGCCACTTTCCAGAAGCATAGTTCGTGCTGACTCAATGACTGTCCTCATCTCACGTTCCACACAACCATTCTGTTGTGGAGTGTATGACACACTTCTTTGGTGTTGTATTCCATATGACTTTAGCAAGTTTTCCATTTCTTTACTTATAAATTCCTTTGCATTATCACTTCTTATGTATTTCACTATATGACCGGGGTTAACTTGCACTTCTTTCAAATATTGTTTTAAATATTCTATGGACTGACCTTTATTCTTCAGAAAATACACCTTTCTATATTTAGAATAATCATCCTTGATTAGTAGAAAGTACTTTGCTCCTCCTAGTGAAGTTTCTTCTATTTGACCTCCAATATCAATATGAATTACCTCTCCTGGTTTTGTTGCCCTATTAGTACTTGATGGGAAAGGAAACTTATGTTGTTTTCCTTTCAAACATGGCAAACATGTTTCTTCTTCACTATTTTCTAATTTAATATCATGTTTTATTAAGATGCTTTTCACTTGATTTATATCTTGGTGACCTAATTTAGCATGCCATTCCCTCAAACCTGACATACTTTTTCCAACCATTGCACTAGCATTTTGCTGTCTGAATAACATTGTGTACATTTTACCATATCTCTTGGCTACAGCATACACACTGCTGTTTTTGATAAAATGACACTCAGTAGCTGTTGACTCTAACTTATAGCCTTTATCTAGAGCAGCACTCATCGAGAATAAGTTTATCTTGAGGCTCGGCACATACAACACATTGCTTATCAATGTATTTATCCATTTTTCACCATCATATGCCTCAAGGTCAATGTCACCATAACCTAATGCTTTTATGGTTGTCCCATCTCCAATAACAACATCCTTTGGAACTAACAACTTTTTATAGTTAGTAAAATTGTTCATTGTAAAGCACATATGCTCCGAAGCACCACTATCCAAATACCACTTGCTGTTTAAGCTTTTTGCCCCAAGTCCATACACTGACATGACAAATGCGTTTTGTTTTTCATCTTCTTTTAGTTGTTTATTGCCCTTGTTATACCAACACTTTTCTTTTGTATGTCCCCGTTTTTTACACTGTTTACAAAATGGAGTATCTTCGGTCTTATCACTTTTGTTCTTCTTAGCTTTACAATCTTTTTTATAATGTCCCACTCTACCGCAATTAAAGCATTTTCTTGTTTTAGTATAACTTTTGAATGCTGTAGAACCACTGCTTTCATTGTTCTGGTACATTGTAATTCTTTGCTCTTCTATAATGAGTCTGGCTGTCAACTCCGACAGGTTTCGCTTTTCTACTGGTACAGAATCCCATGCAGAGACAAAGTGTCGAAACTTTTCACCCACCGAGCTTATGATTTTTGTAACAATCATGTTTTCCGCAATTTCACCTTTTGCTTGTCTTATTTGCGCACAAGTGATTCTATCCTTGCTACAAATGTAGATACATCTTCCGAGGTATTGTACCTTTCTTCGAAGAACCGTTGCTGTAATATGTGAAGTGACACATCGGATTTTTGTTCATAAATTGTGTTTAGCTTGTCCCAAATTTCTTTAGCAGTTTCACAATTTTGCACATGCAGCATAGCTGTGTTACCCAATCTACTTACTATTACTGCTTGGGCCTTGGCATCCGACCTCTTCCACGTGGCTTTGTCGTCATCTTCTGGACATTTTGACGAGCCGTCCACCACGTCGTAGACATTTACCGCCTTTAATATGACCTTAACTTGGAATTTCCATGTATGCCAGTTACCGGCATTTTCAAGCAACAAGCGATTATTCGTCGCTTCAAATATTTCGCCCTCGCCGTCCATTTTGTTTGCACCACTGCTTGACCACAGCAAACCACACCTACGCTTAACCACGTGTTCAGAGCAAACAATTTATTTATATTTCGCTCCGGGCGACTGGGCCCATAACCTTTTGTGATTATCAGCAGCAGATGGAGCGAAATAAAATAGATTTGTTTGTAATAATCCGTGTATTAATTTTTCTGTACAAAACAACAAGATGTTATCGCCTTGACCGGCATAGCGAGAGAGTGTTGCCAGATACTGAACCAAATTATCTATTTGCTAAACTATATTAAAATATAAATGTTGCCAATCCCAACACAACGCAGTATTGAAAACCCCAGGTATCTCAATACTTAGTACTATATACCTAATAAATCTTTTGAATTTTTGGAATATATATTTTCCTTGTTTCGATAGGGATGTTTGTCCCCGGCAGAATACAGATACTTATTTTATATGTTCCCCGACAGAATAAGTACCTGTATTCTAGAACTTACCTAACATACCTACATAGTTTTTTGCTAAGTAGGTAGGCATATTATTATTTAGGTTTAATAATATACCCATATAAAATTTTACATCATTGATATTTCCTTATTAGGCATAAGCGGTGACGTCGCAAAATGGATACAACCGCGTATAAGAAATTGTAGGCGTCGGCGTGATTTGCCGACTTGGATCCAGGCATTTCTAGCAATTACTCTGCATATGATACCTTTATTAATGCTGGAGTATATGTGGTTGAGAACGTAGCGGTAGATGAATACATACCTGGTAAATATTTTTTAATTTTTTATCGGCCTCTAAAAATGTATTTTTTCTTTCTGGTTTGTTAGGCACATTATGTAACGGTTTGGGTACCTAATACAAAAGTACTTAGATACCCTATCTAACGCTGGCCTTAATTAAATAGCTTTTAAAATCAAAATAAAATCTTATTTGAAGTCAAATTAAAATTACCAAAAGGTACCTTCTTATTTAAAAAATATAAATAAATAGATATTTATTTCTTTATTTTGTGTAATAGCCGAAGTCTCAACCATTACATCACCTAATTTAACCTATCTTTATCAATCACCTAATTTAACCAAATTGTTGTTTGCCTAGTTAGGGTGCAATGTTCCTAGGTTATAGATTAGCCTCTAGATTTGGTTATGTAATTTGGCTTTTTATGTTGACTGTAACCTGTTTTTGTGTCTTATTAAAATAAATAAATGAATAAATAATGGGTCAGTCGTCAAATAAATTTAAAGTCCTAGTTTAATCGTCATGCAACAGGCACGCATCGGTAATGGTCACATTTTTCCCAATACTATGAGATGTCTGTGGTTAGGGCCCAATCTCCCCATGGCTATGCTGTATAGCTGCACTTAAATTGGGACGTCATAATTTTATAAAAAGTCAAATATTTAAATTAAATTAAATCAACAGGCAAGAATCACACATGCTAACTTATACACACCGCATATTTTTATATTACAGATGCATGGTGCACATCAATTTTGCTGCCCCTGACCATTAAAACTGGCAGAGTTCCTGCTCGGTTGGTAGCAATATGCCCTAAAAGTCGCATGAATCCTCAAGAGCTACTCTGGCATCAGATTTAACACCCATATAGCAGTTGCGTAGGTATCGTAGGCCTTGTGCAAACGATTAAATTTTGCAAGTCGAAATATACTTAAATAAATGTCTATATAAGTGTTCGCTTTTAGATACTTGGCTTTACTGTGTGTTTCCCTAGCAGGAAAGTAGTTGTCAGGGTGACATGGAGCGTACTTCTGTTCTTTATTACCAGCTCTTTAACATTTAATGATTATTTTGTTAAATAGATTATTTAATAATGGAACTTACCTTATATTAAGTGAATAATCAGAGAGTTCCACATCGCTTTAAGGTACACATTATAGGTCAAACGATAAATAAAATAAATAAGCAGATAAGTACCTTATACAATATTTGACCTCTGTGGCGTAAATAACTAGGCAATGTACCAGTTGTTGTGTTCTAAATATAACTTAGACTTATTTGATATATTTTCTCTTTTAATATTTTGTTTAATTAAACAAATACATTTTTAATGCGTAATTGGCTTCGAAACTATTCATTAGAATTTCATGTTCTGCTAAATGGCCATGTTTATCTTTAAATGCAAAGTAGTTTTAAGATGGGTACTTTTTATTTATAAAATCTGTTATCCGTTGCGTCGCGCACAGTGCTTTGTCTAGATTCTCATGTTATCAATTCCAAGTAATACTGATTGTAAAATGTTAACAATACCCCAAAGACTACTGTAATATACAATACCCTCAAACCCTGATTTTATTCAATGCATAACCGGTGAGTGATAGTGGGTCAAAAGCTCCGAGGTCTAAAGTCATATAATGAGTTAAATGCATTTTTTCCATGGAATTCCATTCCATCATCTCAAAGAATTTTGTATCAAAGTTTTAATTTATTCTATATCACAGATAAAATATATACATCCATATAGAGTTCCTCGTAAATAAAACTTTAAAAGCTCCAAATATACAAACATTTACCTCTATCTGGGCTAGTTTTTAGGGTTTAGTTTTTACTACGATAATATACCCAATATTATCGTAGTAATAACTTTAAAGAAAAAACACAAATTGTATAGCACACTTTAGTTTAGTATTTAATTTCTCTGTGCTTCAGTGCAACATATTTTTTCTCATCTTTTTAGATCACGTTTACTATATTTCAAGGGTACCCTTTTCGTAGTGTAAAAACACTCATCTATATATATTTAGCTATATTGCTTAAAAAATTCGCTTTGGTGACTTTACGGAAAGTGCCAAAAGAGCCGAATAGATGAAGATATCTAACTTTTCGAACAAGATCACTCCCAAATGGTGAATTTCCGAAGAGTCAAAGAAGCGTTTTCGATAAAAATAAGACAGTCTTATCATCATACAGAATCATCAGTTCTCGTTTTAAAGATCAGCGCATACAGGTAGGTATAGGTTCCTACTTATTTATATAAGATTAGCTTTTGCCCGCGGCTTCGCTCGCATTAAATTCGGGATAACACGGTACTTTCATTTATCACATACATAGGATTTCCCCTCCCTCCAACTTTAAAGGTTTCGGGGTCAATTTCAGATTTTTTTAGCATAAAATATTTATAGTGAGCTAACCTTAAAAGATAGACATATGCTGTCGCGGACTTTTTGTAGACCTTTAAAAGAAGAACAATACTCTCATACATGACCTTTGTGTAACTATAACCGTTACGCAGCGTACGCAGCGGAAGCTCCAAGTATGAAAAAATACCCCCGATTTTAAAAAATTTTCATTGCTGCTCCGTTCTATTACTCGTAGCGTGATGATATATAGCCTATAGCCTTCCTCGATAAATAAGCTATCTAACACTGAAGAAATTTTCAAATCGAACCAGTAGTTCCTGAGATTAGCGCGTTCAAACAAACAAACAAACTCTTCAGCTTTATATTATTAGTATAGATGTATATAAGGATGTTCTAGATGACAGTGAAAGCTAATTTCTGATTTATTTATGATTATTATGCGTGTTTAAGGTACCTATAATAAATTAAATTCTAAATGGATTATAGTAGGTAGTTGACAACTAAACGAACGATAATAAAAATAATTTTAAAACAAGTACTAGTTGTTTTAAAATATTTTTATTATTGTTCGTTTAAGTATTGCTTCTTTTGGAGATAAATGATAAATATCATTCTATAGATTGTACTATCTCAAATGTTAGCTAAATAGCTAACATTTGAGATAGTACAATCTCGAATGACTGGCGTTTTGTTAGTAAAGCTGAAGAACTTGTATTTTATTTAGATAATATATCAGGGCATGCCGATACATTAATTGATTGATAGCACAGATGTCCGAATATCAGATATTCCGATATCTGTGGGTTTGTTGATATGTAGTTTCGAACGCAATTGCCACACAGAACAAAATGAATTACCATTATTTTCTTGTTCTTCTTAAGTAGTAGGTAGGTGCCAAAGAAGTACATATTAAGAGATTGATGAGACATTTGAGAAATACTGGCGGCAGAGTTCCTGGGTCCAAGGGATCCAAAAAATATGAGGATAAATCAAGTCGGAAGTATAAATAATTTACCAAGAAATGATGTAGGTAGTAGGTATATCTACGAGTAGCTAGGTATCTACTATAATTCGGTATCTACCTGCTACTGCTAATATTCCGTGGCATGACGCCATACCTAATTTTATATAAACCATTTGTCTCTCTTATTTGTAGGTAACATAAAAACTATATATTTTCTTGCCTAATAACATATAAGTCCTTTGTATTTTGATAAAGTCGCACAGAGCCAAGATCTCACAAATGCTGTTTTGGCGAGCGAGGATGTGTGTAGGTGTCTAGTGATTCAGTCTGTGTTAAGATGGAAATTACTTTAGTCGTGTTTATACTTGCTCTATGTCTTTCGGCTTCGGCAGTCATTAATAAAGAATTAATTAATTTATTGCAAAGTGGCAGTTATGAATATATTGATTTGACTCATCCGTTTGATAACAGCACAGTATACTGGCCTGGTGCAACACAATTTGTGTTCATTAAAAAGAATTTCCAGCAGGGCGATGATGGATCATGGTAAGTATGTACCTATTTAAATATTGATGTATTTTTCCTTGTTTTAATATTATCATAGATAATATAGTAAATATATTTAGACGACCCATTAGGTGTTGCGGGTTGAGAGGTCGGCCGCAACACCAAGGGTTCCGGTTCGATCCCCGGGCAGTACAAACATTTTGTGCATGAACATGTCTGTTTGTAATGGTCTGGGTATTTTCTTTGTATAATATGTATTTATTTACAAAAAAATTGTATGCATGTATGTTATCCGTTGTTTAGTACCCATAATACAGGCTTAATGCTTAACTTGGGGTTAGATGGCGCTGTGTGAATGTCAGTATGAAAATGAAAATGAAAATGAAAAGTGTTATTCAGTTTAGGTCCTAAAAGAACACTTATGAAGTCAAATGAAGCTACCACTGGTTCGGGAGGTAGTTTTCCACTGAGAAGAAACCAGCAAGAACTCAGTAGTTACTCTTTTCAAAAAAATTGTGTTGAATACAGATTCATTTGTAATCAAAATAATTATATAAAGAAATTTATTTTCAATTTTATCGTATTATTGGTAAAAAATATAATAATCTACAAAGTACTATTAAGCAGTTAAGTATTATATAAATTTAAATAGATGACAACAAAAACAAAAAACAAAAGTAGTGCAGGCGTTTGGAAATCAACATGTCATGATTTTTATCATTTATATAATCTTCAACACTAGTAACTTTTTTATTAAAATCAGACTTTACATGAGACTTAAACTTATGCAGGGAAATCAATTACATTTTTGTAGCTTATTAAATATTTAATGCTTAATCCACAAATAGTTCCCAACCTTATGCAATCTAAGATTTGACAGCAAGTTTGTGTTTGTTCCTAGTGTTCAAACTATGATTATCTGACTTTTGAAATACATGTAAATTTTTTTGTAATAGAGACGCAGTCTAGAATGTACTGAGACGGTAATGTTAAAATATTTATTTGTTTAAAATTCCCTTAGTGATCACGTATTTAAGGCCGTATATGGCACGGATGATCTTTTCTGCAATACAAAAATTGTTGAGAGTAGGACACAAAATAGAAAGCAGTTTCAGTTGTCAATATAAACAGCAATTTCAATATATAGAAGAATTTGTACTGTGTTTCATGTAAAAAATGGCTCAGTTGGATGATGAAAATAGAATCGACTACCAGTGCAATGAAGAGTATTAACTTGTTGTTATCAGTTCAGTATGTCGTATCTCATAAATATAACAAGGAGCTTATATCTAACACCAATCTTATATAGAGAGTGTGCATTAACACATAATACCAATAAATACGAACCTCTGCTACTGCCTCCAATTCCATGGTGTGATAAATACAAAAAAAATAATAGAGAATCCATAAAACTTTGGGCCAAACATTGGGTAAAGGCGCGAATAACAGCCCGGGCAACGCAAACCAGAAGAGAGCACAAGAACGGAGACCCGCGTGACTGTGAAACTAGTAAATCATACCTTTATCAATCTTAGAAAAGAGTGACCCGTCTCACTACAGACCTATCTCTATTCTCCAGCTCAAGTAAGAATTAAAAAATATAGTAATCAATTATTGTCCATTTCAATGTAAACAAATTATTACATACAATCAATGGATTTACTAAAGGCAATCCCTACTGATGCGATGCAAACTAATGAAACATATTTTGAGGCGTGGGAAAATAAGCAAGAGCTATAGAATATTCTCGATCTATCGAAGCATCATTCGTTAACCATATACTCGCCTCATGAAGTTAAGCATTACGGTGTCGATAAGACCCCGCTCTTATTTAATACAATCATATTTAACGAATAGAGTCCAAAACGTACATGTCGGAGAAACAAGTTCCACGGAGCCCTTTTATTGATGGCGTTCCAGCTCAATATTGGACCTTTAATTATTTTTAATTATATAAAATGATCTACCTTATTTATACTCCATAAATAAACCCTATGTGAAATACACATTTCGATGCATACATCTCTTATATTTAACGTAGCATAGGACCAATAAAGAAACTTTCTGACCGAATGTAAATACTACACTGCTCAGTATGTACATTGCTCCGTTTACCGACCCAATTACTGACTCTTAGCATCCCCTAGCAAACCAAATAGCTATTAAGTTCACAATGCCTAATGTAAATGCAGTCGACAGATACCTTTTCATCACTTTGCATGAAGACCCATGGAGCTAATAAAGTCAACTTTCCTGGTATTTAAAAATTAGACCGCAAATTGCAGTGCAGCCCATATTGCGCCCTTTGCAGGAAGCTTAGTTCGCTTGCATATGCTGTATAAGAAGATAGAATTCTCACTGATATTGAAGCGTGCAAAGACCCTTGTTATTTTAGCTTATTTTCACAGCGTGAGTCTTATGGTCTACTTTTGTGGGTCTCTGCTGATCTCTACA
>PQWD01011447.1:0-27790 GCA_019425675.1 Leucinodes orbonalis
CCACTGCTGGACATAGGTCTCCCCCATTTTGCGCCAGATATCCCGTCCCGCTTTTCTTATCAGCTTCCAGCAGCGACCTTTCGCAGTCGATCCATCGGGCCGCAGGGCGTCCTACGCTACGCTTGCCGAGACGCGGCCTCCACTCCAGAACTCTGAGCATTTATTGTATTCTAATTTTTATATATTTATTTGTTTTTAATCTTTGTTGTGACGACATTGTTGTGTGTTGTGTTTTATTTGACTTGTCGGCAGTGGCGTGCACAGAGATTATGAGTGGGGTATGCAAATTGAGTGACGCTAATAGTAAAAACAATAAAAAAAATTCATTTTTGTCTAATTAAGTGCTGTTGTTGACAGCAGATCGCCTATAGTTTCAAATCTGTAGAGGAAAATGGGCGAAAAGTGGGATTCATTTAATATGTTGGCGATTTTCCGGGTTGTCTGGACGCACAGGGTATGCACTGCTTATTTGCATATATGGAGTGCACGCCACTGCTTGTCGGCGTGTTGGACCTTTCTGTAAGCTGGCATGTTTGTTTGAATAAATAAATAGATACTATCGTGTTCTATGTGTCCAATACAGGAACTTTCAATCGAGGCTTAGCATTCAGCGGGTCAGCCTTCGCTCCGTGGACCCTGGCTATGAAGCCTGTGCAGCACGCGAGGAGGCTCGCCACCTTGGCAGGCTGTCCCAGTTCTGGCAGCCGAGCCATGGTGGAATGTCTTATGGAAAGCCTGGAGAGGAGATAGCTCAAGCGCAATCCAGATCTATGTGAGCACTTAAAAGAAAACACTATAGCAACGTATTACGCTTCGCGGGATATCAGTTCTGAATAAGGCAGGTAGTTTTAGTAGATAGAATCAAATGTACGTAGAGAAAGTCGGTAAACCAAAGTCACGCATATATGTACAGATGCATGCGTACCGTAGGTTCAGCAAGTTGAAGTGGCAGTGGGCTGGTCACGTATGCCGCAGAACCGATGGCCGTTGGAGCAGACGAGTTCTTGGGTGGAGACCGCGTCTTGGCAAGCGTAGCGTAGGACGCCCTCCGGCCCGATGGACCGACGACTTGCGAAAGGTCGCTGCTGGAGGCTAGATGAGGAAGCGGAGGAGCGGGATATCTGGCGCAAAATGGGGGAGACCTATGTCAGCAGTGGACTGCGATAGGTTAACATCATCATTTGACGACCCATTTGGTGTAGCGGTTGAGACGTAGTCGGCTGCTACAGCAAGGATTCCAGGTTCGATCCCCGGGCAGTACAAACATTTATGTGCATAAACATGTATGTTTGTAATGGTTTGGGTGTTTTCTATGTATAATATGTATGTATGTACAAAAAAAATATGTAAGTATGTTTATCCGTTGTTCAGTACCCATAATACAGGCTTCACGTTTAACTTGGGGCTGGATGGCGCTGTGTGAATGTCAGTGGATATTTATTTATTATTTATTTATTTCATTACATTGCTAAGTAAGCACATTTCACTTTTATTAGAATATAGCTCGTATCGTTTGTAAATGATTATTTTTATGTGAGTCGTTATTAAGAGAGTAAAAGGCAAAAGTTAGGGGGAAAATATATTCAATTCTATCGTACCAACGGCAACGGAGGCGTCTCCAAATGTAAGTTTAGTGTCAGCTTACGAACTCTAGGACTTAGTTTAATCCCTGGTTTGAAATGGATATCTTTTTTTGGAGAAATACCTCCGCTTTGACGTTCCATTTGGTGTAGCTGTTGAGAAGTCGGCTGCTACAGACCGATAGACAAATATAATCATTCATCAATGTCGCACTGCGCCCTTCACCCGAGACAACAGATGCTAGGTCTCTTATACCCAGTAATTTCAACGATATATCTATGCAATATAGCCTAAGGCTCCCTAGCTGGAGGCTTAAATCCAATCAACCTTAATATTAAATTCCGAAGCCATAATATTATGTAGAGAATTCTTTGGAATTCAATAATCGTCTTTACTTTGTTATGAGATATATCCTTAAAGTAGGTAATAAAACTTGTGTAACTTACCGGATTAATGAAAAATATAGAGAATATAAAATTCTACGGGTACTACAGTCCTAAACGGCGTCATTTACCATTAGATGAGCCGTTTGCCCGCTATAACATAAAAAAAACAATATGTTATCATTATCATTACAGCCTAATTATGTCCACTGCTGAACGAAGGCCTCCCCTAATGATTTCCACGCGAACCGATCCCTTGCAGTTGACATCCATCTGCTACCCGCCACCTTAACCAGATTATCCGTCCATCTGGTTAGGGGTCGGCCTACGCTTCGCTTTCCGTTACGTGGACGCCACTCGAGAACCTTTCCGCCCCATCGGCCATCGGTTCTACGCACTATGTGCCCTGCCCACTGCCACTTCAACTTGCTAATCCTCTGGGCTATGTCGGTCACCCTAGTTCTCCTATCCTCGTTTCGGATTTTATTGCGTAGGGAGACACCTAACATAGCCCTCTCCATAGCACGCTGAGCAACCTTGAGTCTATTCAAGATATCATATGTTAAGTAACTCGTGAACCAATCTCACAGTGTATATGTCTCAGCTGCGTATGTTAAAACGGGTAAGACGAATTGATCGAACTGTCGTCTTTAAGCATTACGGAATTGTTGACGTGAGGACCTGATGCACTGAAATCATTTTTGTTTTTTATATGTACTTTCAAAAGGCTTAAACTTCTTGACTAATCTTTTTGACATTAAGGAAGCCCAGTTGTCAGTATGATGTATACAATGATGTTGGATTTTGTTTCTCCAGGACTGGGATATCCACATGTTCACTCGCTTCACACCCACAGTCGAGCCTAAGATTACCTGGGGCCTTTCTCGCCGAGTACCCACTAGTGGCTTCCAAAGCCGCAACCATGGCGCAGGTGCCACTCATCATCACCTTCACCTCCTCAGAAGGACTGTACCCGGCTGCTCGTAAGTATCACCTTTAACTTTTTTATGTTGCACCTGATGGTAAGTTATACGCCTGACACAATGACAGAGGCATTGAATGTGACCAGCAACTTATAGTCAGTTATTATACTCAATCAATGACACACTGCGCTCATCGCCCGAGACAACAGATGTAAGGACACTTATACCCGGTAATTTTACTAGCTACAGTGCCCTCATCCCTAAACAAGAAGTGCAAAACACTCCTAATTTACGGGACGATATCTGGCACTGCATTGATACTTACCTAGATGACTCAGTACCGTGTCTACCACCCTTGAATGTATAAATGGAACACGAATACTCTATGGACTTCTACCCCGACGGTCTCCCTTAGGAAAAACGTATTCTAACGCTTTATATTTCATCATATTGTTTAGAGTACATCAACAAACCCCACCTCCTACAAGATCTGGAAGTGCGATGGGATCAATTAGCAAGTGAGATCTTCGAGTACAATGACACTTTGCCCATTGAGCAGCGTTCAGACGTGGCTGCTCAGATTAGACAGCGATACCTTGGTGGAAGACCTGTCAGCGAGGAGACGTTTCCTCAACTGGTGCAGGTAAGTCTAAAACTTATTCGATGTTCTCTCTCTCGCTTTAACCTAGGCAAATATTCCGGTCCCCCGCTTTTATCATCCAGCTCCACGAACGACCTTTCACAAGTTGTCAATCCATTGGGCCGGAGGGCGTCCTACGCTACGCTGCCAAGACGAGGTCTCCTCTCCAGAACTCGTCTTCTCCAATCATTCGATGTTATTTCAATTCAATTTAAAAATATATTACTGCAGCAGCCTGAGAGCAGTGTTAGACGACCACCATCAATGGACTGAAAAAGTTGCGAGTAGCTAGGACCTACAATATGCAGATAGCGTCAAGTGGACGGAGGGCAAATTGTTCGGGGAGACCTATGTTCAGCAGTAGACTCATTGTGATCGATACGGTGTTGATGACAATAACATTAATTGAACAGGAAGCGTTTTAAGATTTCATTTCGAACCCAATTACAACGAAAACTTGACCATTTGCGTGTAACTAATTCGATATATTCTATTTCAAATATTGAAGTACGAAATTAACTTGAAAAGCCCTCGTTGCATCTTACTATGTAAAATGGAGGCATCCTTAAGCACTACACGTACAGACATTTTTCATGGCAGTCACAGCAATTTTTCAGGATTTTTCTTAAACAAATGCCAACTCAGTAAACAAACAAGTGTATTCAATGTGTGATGTGTATATAGATATGTAAAAACATAACTTTAATTCTTCAAACAAGACCGCTTATAATGAATTTGCTTTGCAAAACTAACTTTAATGGCTCAACGACCCAAAGTAAGTCTTGGCCTCCGAAACGAGAGACTTCCACTTTTCTATCCTGCGCAATCTCTGCCCAGTTTTTAATCCCGAACTCACGCAGATCAGCCTCTACCATGACAATAAATAGGTACCTACTAATAATGCTTTTTTTCGAACTGACTACTGGTGTTGGCCGCAGATGGCCTTTACAGCTTCACCGGGCAATTGGCGAGCGCAGTTGGCTTGCCTTAGACTCATAATGTCATCCTTCGGCGCTTGATCGAAGTGATAGCACGTCCTCTTATTTTACTGTCTAGAAATAAGGCGAGCGTTTTGGTGCTCTGAGTAAAGTTACCGGAGGCCCGAAATCCCATGTTTCTCCTCCAATTTATTTTAACCTCTCCCGATTTATTCCTTAAATGCTGCGTTATTCAGAGGTCGCTGGTTCTGAGCCGTTCTGACTAACACCAGGAGAAGACTGCACATTAGTAAATAAACTTGGTTCTATTTTTCATTAATACGACATTGCAGGCCAAATCACCTGATTTCTTAGATAAACAATAAAATAACTTTTATATGTATAGTTTTTTTATTTATTTGTTGACTTAAATTGGGGCTAGATTAGTGTGAATGTTAGTGGATTTTATTATTTATTTTAAATCAACATATTTTTTCACAATAGGCGCTGGGAGACCGTCTATTCGTGGTGGACTGCGCTCGTCTCGCCAAAGAACACTCGTTGAGGTCCGGACAGAATACCTACTTGTATCGGTACAACCACCACGGGGAGGTCAGCTTGGCCAACTTAATGACTGGGGACGATAAAGATTATGGTAACTAGCTTAACGTTTGATAACATGAAGAAATGATTATTTAGTGTTGATCAATTCATCTTTGGCCTATAACAGCTCACTTCACAGAGAACAGGCCTTCGCAGCTTAACTATTTGACGACCCTTTTGGTGTTGCGGTTAAGACGTCGGCTGCAACACCAAGGGTTCCGGGTTCGATCCCCGGGCAGTACAAACATTTGTGTGCATGAATATGTCTGTTTGTAATGGTCTGAGTGTTTTCGATGTACAATATATATATTTAGGTCATTTGTTTTTCTCTTATTCTTGTTTATATGTATGCATACCCCTTCTTTCAATTGTCCTCTTCTATTATAAGTTGGTTGTCTGGAAGAAATTACTATTTAGTAATAAGGCCGCCAATTGTACTTTTTTTTTCCTGTGCAGAATCTTGTTAAGTGTTTAATTTGTTTTGTGCAATAAAGAATTATCTATCTATCTATCTATATATGTATAAACAATAAAAATGTATAAAAGTATGTTCATCCGTTGTTTAGTACCCATAACCAACCAGGCTTCACGTTTAACTTGGGGCTAGATGGCGCTGTGTGAATGTCAGTGGATATTTATTTATTTATAATTTGGAGTTCAGGAGGTAACCCACCATGTGAATTCAATGCAGATTGGTGAGTGTTAGCGACTACCATTCTAAGATTAAAGACGGGACGGATACCGCTTAAAGTGCCATCTGTGACACGGAATCATCTTTCTTTACGGACAGTTAGGGGATTCCGCCTGCCCTCGGGATTCGAACCTATGAGCCCTTGATCACGCAGCACTAGATAACCAATCAAACAAGTTTCGTCCGCTACTTAACATGGGCCCCTAATGAGCGTGAACCAGCGATTCCAAACAACTCTCATCATAGCAAGTACCATCAGTAGTCAGTATTTTCAATTTTACTTATCGCAGGTAGTTTCGATTAAAGGTACTGAAGTCGTATATTGCCTTAATATTATATCTGTATACATGGAAACACTTTTGAAGAAGACTTAGAACATCACATGTATTTATTTATTTAAATTCGGTACGCAGACAGATTACAATCTTTTAGTTCCAGGAGAAATTAACAAAAAAGAGTTTCAATTTTTATATCGTCAGCTGGAAATCTGGAATATCAATAATGTAATCAAAACAACCTTACGGAACTTTTGGCCTGTGGAAAATGTATGTAACAGCAAAAGTTTGCCAACTTTTTAAATTATGCAATCCTGCTTTTTGCCGTCTCTATGAATTTTTTTCGTCGACATTGAAAAAAATATGTTATCTTCATCTTCACCAGCCACCACCACCACCAGTATATAACGGCCCACTGATGGGCATAGGCCTTCACGGATAGTATAGTTATGGACTATTGGACAGTAAGGTACCACGCCGAGCCAATGCATGTAACTGTTATGAGCTCCGTTGAAAGTAATGAAAATATATTAACAATAAAATTATGACCAGTGATTTTTATTAACACAAGTTAGTCGGAAAGCCGACCGTAAGTCATAGGACTTACGAAAATTGATAATATCTATAGAGATATTATCAATTTTTAAATATAGTCTGAGAAACCATAGAACTAAAGGTCGACACCCCTGAAAATGCCTGATTTTGCCTACATGCAATATTATGACCTCACTTCCGGTTGTAATTCGGTATTCTCCACCATTCGCAATAAAATACCAAACCTTATTTTCATAAAAGTGCACTTTATTTTACATGTCGTTTCATTGATCACTTTTGTTTATTTGCAATATTGTATTCTTAAATACACTGAAACCAATAAATATTAGGTCAATTGATGTTAGTGTGCAATGACGTCACGTTTCAATAATCTCATACAAAATATATGGAAACATTCCTTTTTGACAGTTCATAAAAAGTGCGTCAACGATTAATGGTGTCAAATACCCAATTACAGACATTGTTTGTTATTATAAATCACAAGATACATAACAAAATTAACGGTAAAATAATGAATAAATGTATTCTTTATAAGTAGAATTGAGTTTTCAATAGCCGACAAGCTCAATTCATTCTTGAACGTGAGTCGGCCACATTGAAAGAATGTACTTTGATTGGTCGACTCAATGTTATACACTCCTGTCTTCCAGGTGTAGCCCATGCTGATGACGTGCTGAATATCTTCCGAGCTCCAGGACCACGACGGCCTAATGATGCAAGGATGACTGATATTCTTCTAAGCATTATCTACTCTTACGCCACTACCGGGTAAATACGAAAGTTTATCTAAAATGTATTATCTACTCCCTCCTCGTCCGAGGGACGGCACTAAGTCGAGGTTCGAGCCCTAGTGGGCGCCCTTAGTGGCCGTCCTTCTTCTCCTACTCCGATAGGTATCCGTAAGCGGTCTCGAGCCGCGACCGGAGCCAATCATCGGCTGAGCTAGGCTCGCCATTTTCATTTGGTGACGTCGTTAAGACCATCTGCGGCCAACAACAAAATCAATTCAAAAGAAAAAAAACATCTACTCCCTGGCTTATTTCAAGCTTTTGTAGTACGCAAGCCAATTGGGTTTAGTATCCCTCTATCCCTTACTCTTGTATCACAAAAGTTTATGATACCTATGTCAATATATTTAGCATGCGTATTGAATATTATACTAAGATCCGTCGTATTTTCTTGAGTTTAGTAGTAAGATTTGTCAGTAACACAGAACTCAGACGAGTAAATGTTGTAAGTTAATTTTGGTGGGATTAAATTAAGCAAAGCTTAGCCTGTTAAAGGAAAAATTTTAAATTAAAAGCACGAATTTTTGAAGCTCGTACTTTACCTTACTTTTGTGCGTAAGTGTCTGTTGTTGTAATGAGCGTCGGCGGCTCATTGGTATGAACTATTGCCTCCCGATCTGGAGGACGCAGGTTCAGATCCCGCCACATACCAATGTGATTTCGCAATAATGTCTACGTTTATCCGACGCTCTTACGGTGAAGGAAAACATCGTGAGGAAACCTACGCACGCCTACGAAGAAAATCAAAGTGCGTGAAGTCGGCCAATCCGCGCTGAGCCCGCGTGGACGACTAAGGCCTATACCCTTTTCGGGCAGGCTCGTGCCTCTCGGTGGGGAAGTTTAATGAGTTGATGATGATAGTGTGTGTTTATTTAATATAATTTTATTTTACTCGTACTAAACGTTTAATTGTATACTTAAGTAGGTTATTGTATTAAATTTTTCAGGATTCCAAAACTTCCCAGTGGTGAGGAATGGCGGCCAGTAGTTCCAGGTTCAAGTGATCTAGACTATTTGGATATCTCTTCGCCGGACCAGATCCAAATGCGGAATGGTCCCGACTTTGGCAACGCCACATTCTGGGATAACCTCGGCTTTTTGGAGAACGATTATTATAGGGGCATGAATGAAGTCTAAAATGTTTCATGTTATTATTATTTTTTAAGAACTTTGTTTTTATTGTTAAGTCACGTGTAACGGATTGCCAAAATTCAATTTTAAAATATCTATTGAAAAGAAAAAAAAAGACAGTACCTTTTTATGGTACCTGAGATAAAGCACTGAAAATTAAAATATGAATTACGTTCAAAAATCCACGATGTAATAGAATTAGAATGAGTGAAATGGAACGAGCTATGCTCAGGGTGTCTCTTAGGGATAACATCAATAATGATTTAATCCGTAAGAGAACTACAGTTACCGACATAGCCCCTTGGATCAGCAAGTTGAAGTGGCAGTGGGCCGGTCGCGTATGTCGCAGAACCGATGGCTGTTGGAGCAGACGAGTTATGGAGTGGAGACCACGTCTCGGCAAGTGTAGCGTAGAACGCCCTCCGGTCCGATAAACCGACGACTGGCGAAAGGTCGCTGGTGGAGGCTGGATGAGAAAAGCGGAGGACCCGGATATCTGGCGCAAATTGAGGGATCCTATGTCCAGCAGTGGACTGCGATAGATTGAGGAGAGAGAGATGATTACTTACTTTGTTCTATTTGCCCCCTAGATACTTAAAGGTTATCACCCTCTGAAGCACTTAAACGACTATAAATTATCATTTTTATTCTTTAAATGCAATTTGAAACCCCTCAAGAACCAGACAAATGAAACCTAAACAGAAACAACTGGAATAGCATCGTATGAAATACTCGTACATTTGTAAATTGTATTAATACTGGATGGTTCGCTGTTAGTAAAATGTTTTAGACTCAACACAAACTATATACTTAACTACGAAATTAAAAAGTACCTCGGAGTATTCCAAGAGCTTCGGTGTTAGATTCATAAATTTTAAGATGCATAAATGAAAGATAGATAGATTTTTCTTTATTGTATACTATCACACTATTGTTGTATAAAAACCATAATATTTAAAACAGTACAAATGGTGGCCTTATGACTAAGCAATCTCTTCCAGGAAACTTTACAGTTAGAAGCACAATAAAAAAGTAGAAAGGCCATTTGTCTGTAAAAGTCAAAATAATTTATTCAGCTAGTAAAATTACCAGGTATAGGAGACCTAATCTCTTATACCCGGTAGTTTTACTAGCTACAGTACCCTCATCATAAACAGTGCAAAAGACTTCTATTTCATGGGACTATATCTGGCACTGTGGTGGTACGAGTACCTACCTAGACGACTTAGTACCGAGTCTACTACCGCGTATTAAACTATACTTTACTCAGTTATAGGAAGCTATTAAGCACATTTAAGGGCCGAAAAATTTTTTAATCTCTTTTTCATTAAACTACCATAATTATGTGTAAATTATGTGTAAAATCTCTCTATTTAAGACCAATTGGAAATATTTTAGCACAAATGAAGGTTTTCTGTAGAAATGAAACCTGAAAGTTATTTTAATCGATCAACATACGAAAACACAATATTCAATTGGATATGCCACAGTTAATCTCTCTCTCTCTTCAACCTATCGCAGTCCACTGCTGGACATAGGTCTCCCCCATTAATCTATTACATATAAATTAAATTGGAGTGCCTGTTTGTAATATTGTTTTTTTTTTCTATTTGCAAATGAATATACCTATATGTTAAAACCACATTTTTATTGTCTGAGTGTCTATTTGCTCCGGGTAATCTCTGGAACGGATGAACGGATTTAGACGGGACTTTTGACAGGTAGCTGATGTAATAAGGAAAAACATAGGCTACTTTTATTTTAGAAAATACTTTTTATTCTAGAAAAATGAATGATGTTTTCCCGCGCTGCGGCCGAACTACGCGTGAGCTGCGCGCTTTTAGGTTACGAGTATGTTTTACTGCGGGAGAATTTAATCAAATAACGCGGGTAATACCGCGAAAAACAGCTAGTTTGTATTTATTTTCATCCTTAGTGCTTTAAAACGCCCGGCTCTCTGTGAAATTCTGACGCATTGTTGGTTTTAAAAAGTTGGACTTTATGAAAATATCCGCTGGATGCAATTTCGAAAGCTCGTATTTTGTTGTTGCAGCTACAGAGGAAACAAAAAGGTAAAGTAGTAGACTAACATTATTTGAATATACCTGCTCGGCAAAGCTAAAATACTTCAGTTTTAAACTAACAATTTTGTACAAATATTTTTCTTAAAGTTCCTTTTGCAATTTGCTCTTAGAAACAAAATTGGCTTTGATTTTGTTTGTAAGAGTTGAGTGTATAGAATTTATGCAATAAATATGGTAACTAGAATGCTATCTCGCCAGTACACGCTGGACCAATTTGCAAAGTTATTGTTTGATAAGCTTAGATCTTTCAGGGAGCCACTACTACTACTAGCTCAACTAGGTAAGTAACTCGGCCACAGATCAAAAGTTTTGTGTCCGACTTACCCCCAGTCACACAACATCAACCAAATAATAGTAAAGTAATCGCATTAAGGACCTTAGATAGCAAGCAGCTCTCGAGACTGGCTAGTTTTTTACAGGATGTTTTTGGTGGGATTCTAACTTCCTAAAATGTATAAATTATAGGTTAACTAAAACTTAATTAACACAAATATGTCATTTTGAAACCAATTAGCGACATCACTTAATGTTAAAAGCATTCGTTTCACGGAACCTTATTTTATATGATGCGGAAAACTAACCTAATTGCCTCCAGCACTGATTGGACGTTATTCATCTAACTTAGCTATAAGAAAATTTTGATATAAAGTTTCGGAAATAGGTAAACTAAATATTTTTGGACTACTACAGCTTTTTACGTCCATTGCTGTACATATATAAATATCCTTGATCTTATCTCGATCTAAGCCAACCAGACTCAGCTCAGACTGCTAGCCAGTGTTACCTTAGTTTTAAAATGAGCTTTTTGAGAAGTTAAAAAGACTGGATCGGGCTAGATGGAGCTCCAAAAAGTATGTTTATCCGTTGTTTAGTACACATATAACAGGCTAATGATTAGTTTGGACTAAAAGGCGCTGCTGAATGTCAGTGGATATTTATTATTTATATTAATAAATATGTAAACCTGAAAATGTAGCAGTCAAATTAACAATTCGTCCAGTTAGGCAAGCTACTCTCAACCAATGTACAAAATAACCGATATCCGCAGTGACCTGCACCTTCATTATCGGGTTACGGCTGACATATCGCGCCGCTGCATTTCATGCGAGGTCCGGACCAAGGTAATTCGCTCGTATTTTGGACACCGACCACTAGGGTTGCCGACTATTAAACTGCCTACAGATAAATATGAAGTGTTTTTAACCTTTTGACCGCTAAATTCTGGATGAGGAAAGCGGAGGACCGGGATATCTGGCAAAAAATGGGGGAGACCTAAGTCCAGTTGTGGACTGGTATAGGTTGAAGAGAGTGAGAGAGACCGCTTAAGGCGCCAGATATTGTGTTCAATGTGTTAAATATAGGTTGATGAACCAAGTGTTTTTTGTATTTATTACGGCAAAAAATACATCTCGCACTACTTTTGCAACATTAAAGCTTCCTGATATTTAATTAAATTCCCGATATCTGTAATTAACAGTTAAACCAGTTATATATCGATTAAAAAAAAGACGTGATTTACCAGTTGGTATCATAGCTGTCTGCTTAATATCTAACCTGTTTTCCAAAAAAAATAATCTATAAAAAAGCTGAAAAATTCTGTCAATAGACCAGCAGTCTTACGAGTACAGCCATCTTAAATTAATTCGATAGTTCTATAGACAATCTACCGATTTCACCCACACAATCTGGAGCTTGAAGGTGTTCCACAGTTCGTTTTGGTCGACATTTTCTGCCACGTACTATTAATTTAGGGAATCTGCTACTCGTACCATCGGAAACGTTTCCGGAACGATATGACCTGGCGTCCTTAAAAAAGAGTGCGTATTCTTAAATAAAGGTGCAACACATCTCTGCAACCTCAGCTGTTGCTGTACATGGGCGGTGACTGTTTTCATCAGGCGAACCGCATGCACATTTGCCTCCCTATTTTATAAAAAAATGCACAGGCATTTTTTTATAATATATGTATATAAGTGCATCCTGTGTATATAAGTGCATTTTCAAAATGCACTTATATACACAGGTATATAAGTGCATTTTGAAAATGATTTACAATATTATTTATTTACAACTGTTTTACAAAACGTTGGTAGCCCTACGATCATGTGAATTGTCCCAAATGTACAATTTTGGATGTAAGGTCATATGGAATGTATACCTATCAATGAGTTACAAATGATGTAGGCAGTGAAATCGTTAGCCATTAAATGAGTTTCTATATTATGCATTTTGCAGTTACAATTTATTGTGGTTTACTATAGCAGTAGCACCTACACACATAATAATGGGCGTCGTGAAGCTTTGGACAAGTAGACAAGAACAAAATTATACTGGACGAATAAAACCAATTCAGACTTATGGTAGTTATGGTTATGGTTATTACATATTAATTAGGTCCAAATTTAATTGCAACAACAACTGCACTTACTAACTAATACGCGAAAAATGTTTTCAAGTGATTAAAGACAATAGGTATTTGTAAAAAAATTTTGGTTTTCTTCCAGATACGAGTAATTGCCTGCTGCCACGTCTACAAGATGTTTTTTTGAATATGATTCTACCAACAATGTCACAAGTAGTCAAAATACAAACGAGCAGACTGTACCGCATACATTACGTCTTCAACTCATACTAATAAAGCTCAATATCGTTTGAAACATATACAAAACCGGCTAGAAGATAAAATAAGATAGCGAAGAGTCACTTTAAGCCGGCCGGTATTTATAAACAGAATTCGATCAGTGTAGCGAGAGTTGCGCACGCGCCGGTCGTTTCAAAATGGCGCGCTTAAGTTTATTACCGTTGTTGTTGGTGGTGGCGATTGTGGCTGGCCAGCAGTCCAACCCGGTGGTTAGAGTTACTCAAGGGCTACTCCAAGGTTCATGGAAGGTGTCCACAAATGGGCGAACTTATGCCAGCTTTCAAGGCGTTCCTTACGCCAGGCCGCCGGTTGGAAAATATAGATTTCGGGTAAGTCTTTTTATTTTGTTTAGAATCTATTTATGGCTCATTTATCTTGTTTTCGAATAATGTTTATCATTATTTCTCCTGTTTTTTCTGTTGAAAACAGACTATATTTCCTTTTATATTTGTAGAGAAAAGCAAGTATGCTTTTAAGTATTGATTGTTAAGAAAAACGTTTATTGGCTCAATTAAATCGAAATAATCAACAAATTAAATTATAATATAAATTTACCTTTAGTTTTAATGATTTATTGAATAAACATTGACCCCCAAAAAAAAAATATAGAAAAACAAACAGATAAAAAACATAATATTTAACTGAATAGTTGTGCCCTAGACACATCTTGTCGTGTTTCATATAATAATATATTGTGTATGATTTCAGGTAAGAACTTGAGTTTTTTTGGACACTAATAAACATGTTCGAAAGACCTCAGCATTTTAACTGTTGTTGAAGTTAACTGGTTTTACTAGTAACTACAGTCGGCATCATTACAAGCTGATAAAGCCTTCCAAAATATTATGTCTGACATGCACATAATTTTGTACTTCAAGATCAAGATATAACTATTTATATTGCTATTTTTCTAGAACATATTTTTTTCTTTCAACATTATGTGAATGGACGGTCAGTTCGTCACCTGGTGGTAAATGATACGCCTGACCATGACAGATGAATATGTTGAGGGATAATATTAGTAGGTTACTCGATTTTTTTATTAACACAGCCTTGTGCCTTTTACCCGAGACGACAGATGTTAAAAACAATTTAATTTTCTACAGTGCCCTCACTTCGAAACACAGATGTGCAAACACTAATTTTACTTCTCGAATCCCATTAGGCAGTTTACGAAATGTAAGAGGAAGACTCTTTCCAGAATAGGCACTCAATATGAGTGTTTGTTGACGTTAATGACGACGAGTCGTGTGACGAATATGCTTGCTCCCTAGAATATTTGGCTCAATTCACGTAACCGGTATGTGCCGGGCCACTTTACCCAAACATATGTAGTAATCCCCAAACATACCTAAGTACAAAATTCACAAACTATGCGTACTAATTACTGATGCGTGACGTCATAACTAGGTAGCCATTTGTATGAAGCGTTTTTGGAAAGTCATTAATGTGTTTTTAGAATTGGAAAATCTCTGTGAGTTTTAATGTTAACGGAGTAATTTTTTTACCAATGTTTCTATTATTATGCGGTCCATCGATATAATAACAGAAAAAAATTGTCATCATCCCTATTGCCGGGTGCAGCTGTAAAGGCCATCTGCGGCCAACAGCAGTAGTAAGTTCGAAAGAAAAAAAGATGCTTAACACATTGATAGATGTTCATCGCATAAGATCCAAAATTTAGGTAATCCACTATGAAAATGAAATGAAAAGTTCAGTTTAGGTCCTTACAGAACACTTATGAATGTCAAATGAAGCTACTAACTAAAAAACTATAATGACGACGGATCTCGAGTGGCATCCATATATGGGAAAGAAACATAGGCCAGTCCCCAAATGAAATTATTGATAACTTGGTTCAGATGGTGGTTAACCGATGGATGTTGCCTGCTAGGGATTTCTCGCGTGAAAGTCTTTAGGAGAGGGCATCTAATATCAATGATGCAATGATGATGCATTATACGGATGTGTATACACATATATCTGTTATATCGCAAAATGAGTAAACAGTATGAACGTAAGTTCTTAATTCAACTTAACTCGGGTATTCAATGTTATTATATTATGAATATAAAAATATTTTAATGTACTAGATGATGTTATGTTTGTAACATAATTGTGTAAAATTTGCATACCGTTGCAAAAGGCTTAATGTGCGGAATTTAATAAATAAGTACTATCGTGTCAAAAATACTCGGACCCGTACTATGCAAATAAATGATTTTATTTGAGTGATCCGTAATGCATAGAGATTACAAAGGTGTTAGAATCATGATGACAGAAAAGATAAGAACCTTTATTTGTTCATACGCCTACTCTTAGACAAAGATATGTTTACTTTGAAACATTGTATTGGAGTGACAATAAAAGTACTGAGATACTGTTATAAGGTTTTATTACCGACAGTAGACGTCGCAGTTACTTTTGCAGTAATTACAGATAAGGTATCTCTCGACTTATCTCCCTGCATGAGTCGGATAAGACAGAAATAAGGTACCTATTCAATTATTTTCATAAATAAATATCCACTGACATCCACACAGCGCCATCCAGTCCCAAAAAGCATTCGCCTGTAGTAAATATAGAAAACACCCAAACCAATACAAACAGATATGTTCACACACACAAATGTTTATATTGCCCAGGGATGGATTTTTTTATGGAGTACTTATCCACTGCTTGAAATACCTACATAAGAACTTCAAGTCGTGGACAGCCTGCAACCATTCTTTGCCAGTCATTTCGGGTAAAAAATGTTATTCCTTATAATGATGACTTCGTTTAGGCTTTAGGTTCGACATCATGCCCAAAAGTGTGTATAAGAATTTTTAATCATAAAGAAAAAAATATTTATTTGGTGCAAATTAAGTGTTCAACATACACGTTAGTCCTTAAAATAATATAACAAAAATTAATGCTAACAACATTTTGTTAATGCCAAGACAGTTTTGTCAAAGCGCTGGTTTGCAGTTGAACCAAAATTTGTGAGTATATTTACTTCTACTGAAAAGGTAAATTACCTCAGTTAATACCTTTGGGTGCAACGACTTTATTTATCTCATGTAAAATATAATTTGATGACCATCCACTGCCAGTTAATATTATATTAAAACACGGTCTAGTGCTTGCTAAAATCATGACTTCATTGAGCCGACATTTCAACTGATACTCTTTCGAACCTCGATATTTCGTTAATCAAACCACAAAGCTCCGAGAAATTAACTGGACTCGTTTCAACAATTCCAATATGCGTTGTGGGAAGGTATGCTCGCTGCAGGACATTATAGGCTTATGATGGATTCCATCATCATCTGCTCATTATACGTCCCCACCGAAAGGCACGAGCCTACTCGTAAAGGGTGTATAGGCCTGAGTCGTCCACGCGCGCCCATTGCGGATTTGCCGACTTCACGCACAACCTTTGAATTCATAGGCGTGTGCAGGTTATCTCACAAAGTTTTTCTTTGATTCCATTTGAAAAGACGGATTTGAACCTGCCCCCAGGCTAAGGCTGAGAGCCATCTGCGCTCGCCAATTGCCCGGTGAAGCTATAAGTATCTGTGGCCAATAGCAGTACTTAGTCAGTCGCATCCGTAGGAAGAAGAGAGCCGAGGTAGTGAAAATTATATGAAATCTGCCGTCACGACACGGCCTGTTACTGATGATAATTATTTTGTCAACGCCATCGCATTAATAAAAATATCGTTACAAAGTTAGTTGAAAGTTCATTGCGTTGTTGATATACACGCATGTGATGCAATTGTCGCAATAGTCAATGATCGAATGGGTGAGCAATAAACACAAATTATCAACTCCTCTCTTGCTTCAATAGACATTTTGAAAAAATATTTATTTAGCAAACAATGTTAATTGAAATAAGGCAGTATTTAGTAATCAATAGGTAAAGTTCTACCTAAAATATTACAACACAACACAAGAAATTCGTAATAAGTTAAACAAAACAATGCCATGGCCTATCGAAGGTAAAAAATAACTGCAGTTGTATAACTAATTACGAGCAGCAACTGCGAAATGGCCGACAAACAATTTATGACAAACAACCGATAGAATGTGCGGGCAAATTGGCGAATGTCCACGCAAACCGATCAAATAAACACCTTTAGGGTTGGTTAATTTACTCAGACTAAATTGACACTTTTACTGCCTTGGTGGTTGGAGCATTACGTGTATATGTCTGCATGATCCACAAATTGTAGGTTCGAATACCACGGCAAGAATGCATTGTTAACACGGTGCGATTTTTACCAGTTTGGTTAGGTTAGGTTAGGTTAGGGTTAGGAATACTCAATTGTTTATTGCTCTATAAATGTAGGTACTACAGTGGTTTGGTGGACTAAAACATTTTGGACCCTGTAATAGGGCGCTGCAATTTTGAGAAGGACACTTTTTCTTAATGAACTATTAGTTTTACAAATATAATTAACAATAAAGATTTCTACTTAAGCTATAAAAAACTTTATATTATAGACATTGTCACCTGATTGTTTAAAAAGATTCCGGGCTTCGGAGGACCCGTTAATCCGTCGATACTGGCTACTGTAATAGGCACATCCCACCCTTCTCGTTTGGTTTTTTTTTCCAAAAGTAAAAGACACACACCAGAAACACAGAAAAATATTTCAAGCAATCGTCGTACTTCATTTAAATAATAACAAAACATTCCAATTCACCTTGTTGAGCTACGCATCAATAAATTAGGGAAAGATATTTTTTTTATCACCCTTGTTTGGAAGTCATTTCGATTTCAAAGTACTCGTAAAGTGTCAAAGACAACTTAAGAGGTAACTACTGCGTATTAAAAGGTTAGATGAAATATATTTTTATTTTCATTCCAGTTTCCAAGACATGTTTGGAATGGGTCCTGTTTAAAAATAGAGAGTACACTTAACGCTGTAGGTACGCTCAATTTTCGGATCCAACCGTTGGAATGAATTTTACAAGCACTCACCATACATTTCCGGGACAGAGCATTTACTTGCTACACAAATTCTATGGAACGGACGAAAGGCCAAAATAACTACATAACTTCAAACTTAAGTTTTGTTTGGACAGGAGCCCCAGCAGTTGAAGCCATGGATGGGAACCTGGGACGCTACCCGCACCTTTCAGAGTGTTTGCAGTACGAACCCTTTGTGAAGATGATTACAGGTGAGAATTCTGTCCAAAAAACAGCAAGAAAGGACTACTATAACTATTAGGTTTCTTTGGGCTATTATACAGACTTGTCATCTCGATCTGAAAGATCTTTTCTAAAAGATCATTCCAGAAAATTCAGGATTTGAATGATGGTGTATCATTTCGTCTTAAATGGTAGTTCGCTTCTACTGTAGAAGACCGCAATTAAAAAGAAAATGCATTTACTTCTCTCTTCTGCGCGAATTCTGAAGGTGTGCAGACAGGACAAAGAGCGATTTCTTCGAAACTTTCTGTCATGAATTATTTACCCATGGAATCAGTAACCATGTACAATCAAGTGCACATTTTTCCTGTGCTTGGTAGGAAATCTAAGAAGAAAAAATATTTATTTAGCAAACAAAAATCTAAGAGCGTCGGTGGCTCAGTGGTGTGGACTCGCCTTCCTACCGGGAGGGCTGAGGTTCAAATCCCGACACGTACCAATGTATTTTCGAAAATATATGTACGTTATCCGACGCTCTTACGGTGAAGGAAAACATCGTGAGGAAACCTTCATGCACGCCTGCGAAGATATTCGAAGGTTGTGTGTGAAGTCGTCCAATCCGCACTGGGCCCGCGTGGATGACTAAGGCCTAATCACCCTATACGGGTAGGCTTGTGCCTCCGGTGGGGACGTTTAATGAGCTGATGATGATGGTAGGAAATCTAAAGAATCGGCAGACATTGTAAGTCTTACTACTTCTACAGTTACGACGCCCACTGCTAAACTAAGATCTCCACTACGTACTTTCAATAATGAGGGGGTTGACACTGTAACTCGCAGCCCGGGTCCGGTTAGTGGATAGTAAGAGCCTTGTTCGCTAGTTGCCAGTGTGCAGATGAGATTGGCTTATGTAACAAAAGTTCCGCGGTTCTAAAGGCCCCAATCTCGTCTTTCAACTTGTTGGAAAGAGTAAGAATCAACAGGTTCAACCATTTTTAGCCCCACGCCTCCATGATTATTCGGCCAATAGGTAACTTTAAAAATTTAAAAATTTGTTTGTTGGATCAACATATAACGACTACCGAACAACATTAAAGAGTGTAAAAATAAGCATTTCAAAAATCTTGTAAGAATCATGTCCTGGTGTGTCCTGGAGTAAAACATTTATGGAGCTCAAAAAATAAATGTATACACACATAGCATATACTCGTATATATAATCTCATTGTAAATTAACTTAGTAAGTTCATGAGAAAATAAATTTCTTTAAACTTCACATATCCCTTCGTCTGTAGCATCTCCAAATCTCCACAGTTGAGTGATCATTTGAAACTTAAACCTTTATCTTACAGGAAGCGAGAACTGTCTCTTCGTGAACGTGTACACGCCAAAGTTAGCTGCAGGCGCGTCGCTTCCAGTGCTGGTGTTCATCCACGGAGGTGCTTTCATGTACGGCACCGGCAACCTGTACGACCCCTCCAACCTCATGGACAAAGATATGGTCGTGGTCACCTTGAACTACCGCCTGGGACCGCTGGGTAAGTCTCACTATTTAGTTATTTATTTTTCGAACATTTACAGTTTCAAAAGACGCTATATTAAAGTATAACAATATGATAAGAGTACAATACTAATTACAAATCTCCACATATGAGTTATCCGATAACAAAAGTCATATTGAGGTAACCACAACTTTTCATTAAAAATGTATTTAAACTAATATTATTGAATGCAGACAAGCAAGACGGGACTTCTATTATCATATTTATCATCATCTGAATGAATTTTCGAATACTATCGAGATATACGGATGGTGGAACTCTGTTGCGGAATAAGGAAGAATACGGCATACAGGACAAGAAATTCTCATTTCTGTGACCGTAAATCTCGGCAGTATTTCAAAATTAATCAACACTATCTTGATGATTGAAAGTTTTACAAGATGCTCTATAAGAAACAAATTCTGCCACGTGAAACTGAGCTTTGGAACCATTTACCTTAAAGGTTTGAAATGCAATATGCGATGACGTTCCTTCTACAAAAGGATGTACCTCAATTTAAGGGCAATTAATTCCTGGAAGCTCTGGTCTTGCAAATGTTCTTTGGTGGTTGTTTCGCTCAGTTGAACGAAATGCCTATTACCGCACAAATATAACTTAAATTGAAACAAGTACCACATTATCTGTTTAAATTAATATCTGCTAATATATTTTACAAATGTATGCATTCGGGTAATTAAGTAGTACCTAGTTAAGTGTCTTTATTAACCGTAGTTTTTATTGTTACTTACTTTTGCCAACTCATATATTGCAAACTTATAAAAAATAACAAAGTCACAAACAAATCTCCTTTGAATATAAAATGCGGGGCCCGAATTCGTCAAAACAAAGCCCCTGTGGGATCGTAAGGTTCGGGTAAGCTATTAACAGCCACATAAAGAATGACAAATAAACTTTTACTGCCATGTGCCACGTGCGAGTGTTATGTCAACCGTATATACAAAAAATACCTAACCGAGGGCGCTTTAACTTTCAACTTAGTTTGGATAAAACTATACGAGTATAACACAAATCTCCATAACCATCTTTGAATGTAATAATAAATATGTCACACATCATCAGCTCATTAAACGTCCCCACCGAGGGGCACGAGCCTACCCGTATAGGGTGACTAGGCCTTAGTCGTCCACGCGGGCCCAGTGCGGATTGGACGACTTCACACACAACCTTCGAATCTCTTCGCAGGCGTGCATGAAGGTTTCCTCACGATGTTTTCCTTCACCGTAAGAGCGTCGGATAACGTACATCTATTTTCGAAAATTCGAAAATACATTGGTACGTGTCGGCATTTGAACCTCAGCCCTCCCGGTAGGAAGGCGACAGTCCACACCACTGAGCCACCGACGCTCTAAATATGTCACACATTCAATCAAAATTTGTAAATCCCAAGGTTTTAATATATAGGTCAAAATTCATACGAAAAGAAGTATTGGCATCATCATCAGCCAATAATGCCTTACTGCAGGTACAGGCCTTCCCACACAGCATGGCCATGGAAAATTGGGGCTGTAACCGACATATCGCGCCCGTTGCGGATTGGTACCCACCAGTTTACGACTACCATACTAAGATAGTAGCCGGGATCAGCTTTAGGGCGCCTTCCGAAGCACTGAGGGACTCGTGTGATGTTATTTATTTGGTCACCCATCCTCAGTGGCGTGCACTCCATATATGCAAATAGGCACTACATACCCTGTGCGTCAACCAACCAACAGACAACCTGGAAAATCTGCAACATATTAAATGATTGCCACTTATCCGCCCATTTTCCTCTACAGATTTGAAACCAGGCCATCTGCTGTTATCAACAGAACTCAATTTGGCAAAAATTAAAATTATTTATTATTTGTGTGATCAGTGTCACTCACTTTGCATACCCTACTTATGAGTTCCGTGCTCGCCACTGTCCATCCTGATGATGGTTGACCAATGCGATGCGTGTCTTATGCTATCTCCAACAGAAACCACTAACCGCTAAACCATCGAACCCTCAATAGTTGGCTTACATTAAGATAAAAAGTAAACATCAAAACAAGTCTCTAGGGCGCCGGGATTGTTTGTGAAAAGCTATACGCAAACATTTTTATCGACGTCCTTCTGAACTATGTTCAATCATAACAAGGAACGTTGGGAGATATTGTTTGTTTTACTAACATTATTATACACCCTGTTTGTCCTCTAGTTTCAGTTTTGATTCCTCATTTTCTAAACATACTGTTAGTAATTACAGTTTTACTAGGCATTTAAAATTCTAGATAACTACTGCGTCATCTGTACATCAATTAACTTTTTATCTTATTAAACTTTTGTTTGGTTCTTTTTCAAAATTCACCGGAAGGTACCGTTTTTAGCGGCAAAACTCTAGGCTAGGCTTACTAAGGTTTGAAAACTTTTACGGTATTTTTTTTGCTTGAATTTTTAAACAAATATTATTTTTATAATGATTTTTAAAAATTATGAATAATGATATTAATTTACATTAAGACTGCCTGTAGTCTATGGAGTGGCAGGACGTTGAAGCTCATTAAAGAAAAATATAATGAAGAAGAGGTTATCATACAAAAAAATTTCATATTATTTAACCGAGGTTATAATTGTGTTACTTATATAAAAGGCATAAAACAACTATTGTTATTCACTACACAAAACCTCATACTACATGCTTTGATACTATGTTAATTTGATTACATCATCATCATCAGCTCATTAAACGTCCCCACCGAGGGGCACGAGCCTACCCGTATAGGGTGATTAGGCCTTAGTTGTCCACGCGGGCCCAGTGCGGGTTGGACGACTTCACACACAACCTTTGAATCTCTTCGCAGGCGTGCATGAAGGTTTCCTCCACCACATGTTTTCCTTCACCGTAAGAGCGTCGGGTAACGTACATATATTTCCTAAATTCGAAAATACATTGGTACGTGTCGGGATTTGAACCTCAGCCCTCCCGGTAGGAAGGCGACAGTCCACAACATTAAGCCACCGACGCTTAATGAGCTTAATGAGCTGATGATGATGATGACCTACTGTAATTAAATCCCTTTAACTGCATCCGCATCATTTATTACCTCTTCACCAGGTTTCCTCAGTACCGGTGATGAGCAGGCTCCGGGTAACGCCGGACTGAAAGACCAGGCCTTTGCCCTACGATGGGTCCAGAACAACATAATGATGTTTGGCGGGAACCCTGACAGCGTGACGCTGAGCGGGTGCTCCGCGGGCGGCGCTAGTGTGCACTACCATTACTTGTCACCATTATCTAAGGTAAGTCATCTTACTGTTTCATTATTATAACTAAATGGTAAATTCATATGCGTGGACGAGTATTTCTAACAGCTTAACTACATCTCTCTCTCTCTTCTCTCTCTCTCAACCTATCGCAGTCCACTGCTGGACATAGGTCTCCCCCATTTTGCGCCAGATATCCCGGTCCTCCGCTTTCTCATCCAGCTCCCACCAGCGACCTTCCGCAAGTCGTCGGTCCATCGGGCCGGAGGGCGTCCTACGCTACGCTTGCCAAGACGCGGTCTCCACTCCAGAACTCGTCTGCTCCAACGGCCATCGGTTCTACGACATACGTGACCAGCCCACTGCCACTTCAACTTGCTGATCTGGGCGGCTATGTCGGTAACTTTAGTTCTCTTGCGGATTAAATCATACTGTTTTATAATTATAACTAAATGGTGCCCGTGAATTCATATGCGTAGGACGAGTATTTCGAGCAGCTTAACTACATACTATAAAACAAATTCGCTTTCTCTGTGCCTATATCCCAATGTTTGCTTAAGTCTTTAAAACTGCGCAACGGTTTGTGATGCGGTTTAACCCTTTGACCGCCAGAGACGCCTTGAAGCGTCACAAACAATAGATTTTCCATTGTTTTTGGATTCCTCGTGGTTAATGGGTTAATAGAAGAGAAATATTGCTATTTTTGAGGTTTCTAATGTGGTGTCAATAATGAGGTTTTTTCCGCTGACATTGCAAACGCAGGCTGAACCCTACGAAATTTATCAAAATAATATTTTAATATACAACGTTCCCAGCTTTTCTGTAATTTTGTGTCAGTACTACTCCCGTGCAGAGACGAGGCGGGTCGTTAATATATAATATGTCTATTATAAGATACCTAAACATTTCCCTTATTTTCTATGTGTAACTCTATCGGTTCTGACAGGGCATGCCATAAAAAGCTATATTATTGTAAATTTTTATGAAAATCCATTCAGTAGTTTTTGCGTGAGAGTAACAAACATCCATTCATCTCTTCTTACAAACCTTTGCAAATATATATTAGTAGGATATTAATAATATTGATTATATGGATATTTGAGATATCAAGAGGCACTCGAAGTTCCGCCGTAGTGGGTGCCTGCATCGCCTTTCGCAATATAAATACTTTCTTTAAACCCATTTATGAAGATGTTTTAGTGACACTTATCTTCTTAATATAATGAACCTACTCTTAGTCTTACTACTTTATGTTCTTCGTAATGTTTGCTGGTAATTATAAATCAGTTAATTATTGAATCAAGACAAGTTATAAGTTAGAGATAGTTGTAAGGTTGAATGGAAAATAATTTTGCTTCTGGACAAATGTTTTCCCCAATCATTGACTTAAGCCCTTGTGGTCGAGTGCTAACAGCATTATTACACAATCAAGTAATTTCAGGTTAAACTTTCATCATCTTCAAATCATTAATAATTACCATGAAAAATAGATCATTATAGGTTATATATTTATTAAAAGTATATATATTAATTAAACTAACTGCTTTCGTGGTCTTTTGAATTTAAGTATCGAGTTTAGATCGCTGGACAAGTCTTTCAAAGAGATCGGATAGTAATAATCACTTGGTTTGATCTTAGTTCGGTTACAAAGTTTTAAGGAATCAAGATTGATTGTCTGAAGAGATAATCCGTGCTTTGGAGAGCGCCTTGAACCGCGGTCTCGTAATATAAAAACACGACAGAGTAGAAAAGGCTTTTTAGTAACTCTGATACCAGAGTCGTTCTTATTTTTATCATCTCACTCAATGAAGAAAAACTAAGCAAACAGCCCCACTGCCGGACCGTAGCATCTGTCGCCGATAAAACATCAGTAATCTCAAAAATTGGCCAAGCGCGATCGGACTCGCACGTGGAGGGTTCCGCAGCAGTAAGTAACATAAAATAAAATTATTTTTATTTACTTAGGCACCTACTAAAGCTTTAATATGAAAAAATAGTGGTTCATCGTTTATGACGTATAGAAAAAAAACTACACATCAGAAATCGTTCATACTAAATTTCGTTGTTAGATTTTATGGTCATGTACATCATATATTTTTTTTCGATTTTATCAACCCCATAGTTTAGAAATTAGAGGGGGGGGACACACTTTTTTCAACTTTGGAAGTGTCTCTCGCGCAAACTATTCAATTTATAAAAAAATATATATTAGAAACCTCAATACCATTTTTTAAGATCTACATATTGATACCCCACACGTGGGGGTACGATGAAAAAAAATTTTGAGTTTCAGTTTTATGTATGGGGAACCCCCACAGATTCCCAATACAGGAGATAGGGCAAGCCGCGTTTAAAGTGCGACAACTGTAAGCTCAACGAGCATACACTGGCTACCAGTTTACGCTCTGTGAGACGAGTCAAGACGCACGAATATTAGAAGAAATTACCGTTTTTTTTCCAAAATGCCATCCTGTGCAATTGTAACATACCATCATCGCAATAAATCAGTAAATTTACCAAGAAATATAATAACTTTTCACAGGTAAGAACCGAAAAGAAATTGCGACACTGGGACTGCCTATAAACTTGGCGGCTTGTCCAGTCTAATGCATATTCTGATGTCTGTGGGAACCCCCAAATTTATTAATATTTTTTCAAGTTTCTTATTAAAACCTAATAGCGGTTTACAGAATACATATACGTACAAAGTTTGAATAGTGTAGTTAGTGCTTTTAGTTTCGAAGAAAAAAGGGGTTGTATTATTTGGACGGACGGACGGACGGACAGACAGACAGACAGACTTGACGAATCTATAAGGGTTCCGTTTTTTGCCATTTGGCTACGGAACCCTAAAAACGATCATAATTATTGCATAGTTGCGTACACTGAAGTCAATTCAAGTTTGATGACCCGTTTGGTGTTGCGGTTGAGACGTCGACTGCAACACTAAGGGTTCCGGGTTCGATCCCCGGTCAGTACAAACATTTGTGTGCATGAACATGTCTGCTTGTAATGGTCTGGGTGTTTGTTATGGACAATATGTATGTATTTATAAAAAAATGTATATAAGTATGTTTATCCGTTGATTAGTACCCATAATACAGGCTTCACGCTTAACTTGGGGCTGGATGGCGCTGTGGGAATGTCAGTTATTCTTTATTTAATATTTAAGTATCTTACTGTGTTACTTACAACGCCAATGATGTTGAATATGACAATGACGACACAATAGATTTTCTATTGTGTCTGGATTTCCGGCGTTCAATGGGTTAAGTCTTGACTTCCGAAACATGAGATCGCCGTCACTGCTGATCCTACTCTACTTCTCACCAATCATGACCTAAGTTTACGCATATCAGACTCAAGCCCGTCCTTCCAGTGAAAATTAGTTCCTTACGATTTAAGAATTGTATTAACGCCGATAAAAGATCGAAAAAGTGGAGAATTACGCTTCCACCAACTAAGCATGAAAGCCGGGATTGATGGATTTCTGGAATATTTTTTCGGACACCTATCTGATAACTAACTGTTGCTATGTTACTGAACCAGCATGATTTGCTGCTGCTAATGATCGATCATTAATTGGTAAAACAACTTTAAATGGCTAACTAAGTACTTTAGAGTCATAAAATTTACCAATAACCATTGAAAGTTGTCATGACAACAAATTTAAATTATCGTCATTATAGATATACCTTACTCGATATCAGCTATTTGAAATAAATGCCAAAACATATACGAGCTGCCCTTCTTATCTTTAGGTTTATCGGTCATGGACGGATCTTATGCTTCGTTATCAAACATTTATTTACTTACGCTACAGATACATTAGTTGTTTATTTAGAATATGTGTTCAATAACCGACCTTTGCTTGTTATTATATAAAAGTTATTGAAAATTAATTTAATGTCGGCTATATCTTAAATTCACCTGCAAATATTTTTTACACAGTATTTTATCATGGGCACCTACTTGTAGTTTGTTATGTACAGCGATAGAATAACACGGATACACCTGAAAGTCAGATGATCTTATTGGGCAGATAAAATGCCGTGATTTTTTGAATGAAAAATACCACCAAAAAATCCAATGCGCAAAATTGCTGTATCATATTGTGTGACTTGTAAGCTTCTTCAACCCCTATTTTATTGAACCGCTGGCCGTAGGAGCCGGTTTGAGAGTGAATACCACGTCTTAGCAAATGAAGCGTAGGACGCCCTCCAGCCTGATGAACTAGGACTTGCAGAAAACACTGCGTGTACGGAATGACACAAATGGATGAGACCTATGTCCAGCAGCAGAAATCTTCCAAATACAAATATAATTTACTAACCAAGAAAGTTATATAAGCCGAACAAATAATTCATAGTTCTTTTTTGAACTCGGGATCGCTACATTTTAAACTGGATTAACCTACTTCGGGGCGGCGAGTAACTTAATTGAAGAGTTGTTTTCCTTTTTAAAAAAGTGTTTGCTTTTTACTTTATATTATTTGTAGGTTTTGCGCGGCTATTTTTCTTGCATCTTAATTGTTTAATACGCTAAATTGAATAAAGTCGTCCTTTTGCTCTAAACTCAGACCAATTACATTTCAGCAGTCTGAAGTTTTCAACATTTACTCGTAAAAACGTAACAAGTTCAGTCTCCGTATC
>PQWD01011448.1:0-24467 GCA_019425675.1 Leucinodes orbonalis
TTGTTATTGTATGATACTGAAATATAAGTAGAATCATTCATCCATATGCGACATCGACATTATTTGTTAGCTCTAGTGAAAACTATGAGTCAATAAAATTCAATGGCACTGTGTAAAGTTGGTGTTTACCTTATTTTTTAATTATAGTAACAATAAGTATTAAATAACAAGTAAGAAATCTTTTTTCCATATAAATACATTGTAATATTATGTCTAGAACCATGTGTCGACCAGCAATAGGGTTGCGACCTACTTACAGGCAGTCTCCTGGCGCCAACGACCTCGCGAGCGTTTTTATATGTAAAGTACCTAGTGTGACAAATACCTTGATAATGATTTTAAAAAAATACAATTCGTATAAAAACTTTTTAGATATCCTAAGTCTGAGTTTTGGGATAATCTACTCTGATTGAGCAAAAACGCATTATTAACGCGGATCTGCTCGATAAATGGTTGTGCAAATTAAAACATACAATGAATGTGATTCATGATAAAGGGCGAAGCGACAAGCTGTGAAAATACTGGATATCCTGAACTTTGCAAACACACGGCCAAACTTCCTAGGAAAAGTTGACTGAGCTCTATTGGTGATATCTGCGGCTACCGATATTGTAGTGTAGTATTGGCGTTTGTGTAGTTGTTTACTTAATATAAAAAGGAAACAGCTTTGTGCCCATTAATATGTAGTCTTCGCTACCAAACTTTTTTTTTATAACATAAAAAAAAACTTTCACCCGAGTATGGTAAAATAATTGTACGTCTTGTCCTTATTACGTAGATACTACGAAAGACATCAACGAGATCTCATTAGTATCGCAAACCTTCGTCCTGTTATTAAAAGGAACTATTACTTCATTAGATATTAATACTGAAATCTTAATAAAGAACACTTTTTACTGTAATGCACATTACACCGCACTATTATTTTTTAGTTTTAAAATTTGTATATAGACCGTGTCTAAATGTAACTATTTATTATAAAAGAAAGCCCTTTGAAGACGTAGCTCGAGATATAATCGAAGAGGTAAATTATAACTAATTCAAAGTTTTATATTCATCTATGTATCTATCTTTTCAACCTATCGCAGTCCACTGCTGGACATAGAACTTTCCCATTTCGCGCCAGATATCCCAAAGTTTTATATATTTATTTACTCAAAGTAAAGTAAGTAAAGTTTTTCTATTTACGTAGATAGATATCAATCTTCACTTCCTTAAATACGACTTTTAGGTTGTAAACTTAACTTCACTGGTAAACTGGGCACTGCAGAAACGTTGCCCCGCATAAGAAATACCAACGCAAGAGGTTGGATACTTATATTCAAAGTATGAGTCAAGAATGGGTGACATCCAGTTGACTGCCGAGCAAGTTTGGTGTTAAAATAAATGCGGCCCCAAAATATGTACTTCATTAATGCAATTCAAAAATTCCTTTAAAGCTTGGAGTGCCATGCAAAATCATGTCCAAGGTAAGCCTGCTATTTAATAAAGAATAGGTATATAATTATGCCTCAATATTCTGTGGATTCTTATAGGTATTTTAAAAGAGCGGAAATTTGAAAACCATACGTCAGAAAATATAGATTAGATAAATATATTTGTGTGAATTCTATTGGAGAGTTCATTGATTTTTCAGTAATTTTCGTGCACCTTTAAATTTTTGACTT
This sequence comes from Leucinodes orbonalis, assembly GCA_019425675.1. Lineage (NCBI taxonomy): Eukaryota > Metazoa > Arthropoda > Insecta > Lepidoptera > Crambidae > Leucinodes > Leucinodes orbonalis. The sequence continues at coordinate 1,668 of PQWD01011448.1, forward strand.
ATAATATATAATATTCATTATACTTGTACGCACACGCAACGAGATAAGAATCCAAATTAATGCTTAAAGTAATCACACGGCAACTGTTTCACGAAGATTTTACTAAAGTTGGAAGATCATCTATAATGTCATTAGCAGTCTAACGTATAATATAATATTTACTCCTGAGTTCCTGAAGAAACCGTAAAAACCGATTGGTTCAAGTCACAATGTTCTAATTAAATCCTACTTGTTTATGTTCAAACAACGTATAATTCATGTTTTACGATTCATAATGTTCACGTGGCATTCATTGGAGTCCTACTTAAGGGGTGTTCACGAGACTGATACCTTTTCTGCGGCCTCCGAATCTCGGTCATGTAAGGATATAAACAAATTAACATACACACATTGAACCATACACTGCCAATGTTGAATTAAACACACGCACACATACGACTAAGACTCGGCTTAGTTTTAACCTTATGATTATAGACGTAGTGTAGAATATGATTTGACTTCAAACGAGACAGTACCGTCAGCAATTGAAAATTAAGAACCGTGAATATTTATATGAGTTATAAATAAATAGATTTCAGTCCGTTGACCTGAAATATTATCAGTTAATTACACGGCTATGTATAATGTTTTCCATTTAAACAATTTATACCGCTCACTAGAGCTAGCATGATTATTCATTTATGTTATATAATTGATGTTACATGAATTTTAAGTATATTAAATGGTTCCAGCGCAGTAGACTGCAGCCGCAAACCACTGACTACGAGAGTTAAGGTGGTCTAGGAGTAGTTTAATATTTGAATGATGATAAGTTTCACAGTAAAAGCGGTATGTAAATGTGTTTCATTATAATGCAAAAAGTGTTAAATTACTGCGTATTAAGCATAATAGTAATTAATAGTTTGCATTCCAGATCCAGATAATAAGGACCAATGCTAAAGATTTTTCCATTGTAGAAATTAAGCATAAAGCTGACATGTGTGCTGTTTATTAGCATTACAACTGCCAAAACGTTTATTTTACTACTCTAGTAACAAAACAAATTAAAATCGCATTAAATTGCATTTCTATCACCCAAGATTCCAGCACATTCTAAGTGTTGAACGTGCTCTATTTGTTGACGGTACAGTCTCAAAGTTTTCCTTTCCATGTATTGAAGGCCTCAGCGTGTGCAGGGTAACGGTACAACTCACGTGTCTCCAAGAAGCCATCGACCCTGCTCGGCCTCCGCGCAGTAGGTATTCTACGCGCAATACTCACTTGTTACACGATAAAGACCCATCATAATATCATCAACATTCAAATAGCAACCGTAATTCAACAACGTAAATTGTGTATTCCTTTACGTTACATAATGGTCGATAAAGCACCTTCATCCAAATTTATTAGTGGCTTCAATCGATTGGTTGAACGTGTAGACTTTATGTAATCGATTTTAAATTGTATTTTTCTCATGATATGGTTGATAATGCTTTGCCAGTTTTCTTATTAAAGGCTTCATTTTGAGACCATTATTTCTATATTGCATTATATCATAATTGAAGCTGAAAAGATTTTAAGTCAATGTGTTTGAGCTTAGTTTTCAGTTAAGTAATTATATTTACCTTTAAACAAATATTTGGGAACGCTGTTAGTTATAATACGGTCTATATATTTTATCACTAATTATTAAATGTTAATAACAAATCAAGCAAGTAGTATTGTTTAGTACCCATAGTAGCTCCTTGCTTGATGCCACATGACACCGTGTGACTATCTGAAGATATCTGTTTATAAAATATTTAATAAATACGTTCTACTGACTTATGTTTATGGATTGAAGATATGAGGGTTAATTATGAAGTTATTACAATCATGCCATGAAAATTTAAAGCAATAATAAATTTCATTTGAAATAACACTAAACTAGATTATATTTTATACGGTCAATAAAAGGTGATTTACCTTATTTTGAAAATGTTTCACTTATAGGTATCAATACTTTCCATTGCAAAATATGCCAAAACTCGACGAAACAACAAGTCGGATGAAATCCCATTTTTAGTATGCAAATGTCCTTGGGGATTTTTCCATTCGTTTTTCAGGTAGAGTGTGTAAGTTTGTAGGTCGCGTGTCCTCCCACGGGACCGGTTGAGATCACGGCCGACTCCGCGTGAAATTACCACTCTATATTTTTGCATACAAGATTCGTAAAATAACACTAACGTTCTTTAATTTAAAGTAAGTAATCATGCATATACTTGAAAGAGTTATTAGGTTTCGTTCATGAGTACCTCTTATTGAGGTACACATGAACGACCACCTCCATTTTTTTTAGGATATGAGAGGAATGTATTGGCCCTAGCCATCATATTGCTTTAGCTATTCATGCTAAGATAACGAGGGTCTGTCGACCTGTCAACCCGTTTTGATGTGGGTTTATCATCATCAGCTCATTATATGTCTTCACCAAGGGGCAAAAGCCTACCCGTAATGGCGTGGATAGGACGACTTCACACATCCTTTGAATCTCGCATCGCAGGCGTGTGCAACCTGCACATGCCTGCGCATCCTCACGCACGAAGTTTTCCTTTACCGGAAGAACGTCGGATACACATGTATATAATTTCGAAAATTCGACAAGACACTGGTACGTGATACGTGGCGGGATTTGAACCTGCACTCTCCATATCGGAAGGCGACAGTCCACACCAATAAGCCACCGAACTTATATGTCATGTTATGATTTAATTGTTATGAATTTTTTATCATTATTTCGATTTCCTAATTAGGCTACACAAAGGGACCCCAAGGCTCAATTTGTTACATGTTCTTGAAAGCACTAGGTACTACTTAGTTTTTCTTTTGCAAAATATATGCATATATAGTGGAAAAGTAACATGCTGATATTTAGATTAACGTCTACTTGTTTTTGAACATTCTGGCATATTTTGGAAATGATATCATGCGATTGCATCAAATTTGTAAGGATCAAAAACAAATACATTATGGATAACTTACCTGTTTGTCACACTGCATTATATGAGCTGATATGTATTGCATTCATATTGTATCACCAATGTTCTCAAATTGTTTTTATATTTGCTAATGTGTTTAACGTAATACAAAGGGACACTAGACTACGTTTATCTACAATTGAACATCTTAAAATATTTAAAACTTTTTTTAATAATTTAATCAAGAAATAAGAAAATATTTTCTTAGGTTCTAGGTTTCTAATAATTTATATATACATATATTACGTATAAAATCTAATAAAATAAAAAATATTTTGTTAGGTTCTAGGCTTCTATTTTTAGCATATTTACGTATATAATTAATAATTGATATTATGTTTAAGGGGAATCAATAAAAACACAATTCTTATCATATCGTTTACATATTAGAGATATTTCCAGATGGAAATTTAGATAACATGGTCAAACTACTATCGCGTGAGACCTTATAACACACTAGAATCATTTTTTGCTATTATATCTCATATGTTGCCAAAAACGTATTTCTTTCAGAACTTTGTATTTGTTAATTGCCTGTTTCTCAGTGTAGTATAACTACTATTCTTAGTTATGCAGTTAAATGAATGAAATATATTTATTATAGGAAACGGTGAAAAGAGTATAACTAGGAACTACCTTTGCATTTACTTTATTGCTTTAATTTTTAAAAAACATACTTCACTTTAATCTCGTTCTGAATGGTAACAAATATGAGACGCTAATTAGGTCAATCAATCAATCGTTTATTGCTATCGTAATCGTATCGTATCGTATCGTAATCGTTTATTGCAAGTCAAACGGTGGTACTGTCTCTTTCTTACCAATCTATAGCATTCCACTGCTAGACTTGGTCTCTTCTATTATGCGCCAGATATCCTGGACCTCCGCTTTTCTCCTCCAACATCTACCAGCGACTATTCGCAAGTCGTCAGTTTATTGGGCGTGATACGCTATGACGCAGGACGCCATCTTCACTCCAGTTACCTGTCCACTGACACTTGAACTTGCTGACCAATTAAGATTTATGTTGGCAACTTTGTTCTCTCATGAACAATATCATTTCGATCTCATCTCTGAGGGGAACTCCAAGCATAACTCATCCATTATCAGTTTAGTGATTTTAAACTTGTTAGTTAAGTTAACTGGTAAGTTCAAATCCTACAGTTTAAAGTCTTAACTGTGTATGTTACAACGGGTAGGATGCTTTACTCAGCCTTTCGGCTTTAAGCATAGCGGGATCGTTGACGACACGACTTGACGTAACTTGCCAAATGCCGCCCAGCCCAACTGAATCCTCCTAATAGTCTCTTTATGTTATGCCGGCCAGATTGGACGGTGTGGCCCTGGTAGTTATACTCCTGCACAACCTCGAGAAAGATGCCGTAGACGCATATTGGTTATGGCATGATAATAATATTGTAATTGAATATGGCTTTCGTGTAGTTCTCTGGTGGATGACAGCAATAAAGAGTTGAACACATGCCCTAAGGACAGGTTGTCCACCGGGTTTAAGTTCTGTAATGCCATCCTTTGCGGGTGAAAGGGAGGACCATTTCAAAGTTGCTGCAGTGCTCTACTGATCTCGCTAACCTCAACATCTTTTAAGACTATCTAGGTAACCTAAAAAGGTAATATATATTATAAAACAGGAGACTCCATTGATGTCTTAGTTTGGCGAAAATGTATTCATTATACATTTGCTGGTACAAATTACAAAAAAGAAAGTATTCAAATTTATTTATTAAAGCACAGCCAATTATCATAGAGTCACGTGTAAGTATTTGTGATTTTTCCAATTGACTTAAAACAGTATAACATCACTGAATTTCAATACGTCCTTACGTATGAAAAGTGATATATTATTCGTGATGTTTGACGTAGATATCTAATTGAGATGTCTGTCATTGAAGTTCAGTAAACAAGTTATTAGTGAAATGGGCAAAATTGTTTTTTTAAATAATGTTAGCTATAACTAAATACAACTTTACAATACAGATCATCATATGATAGTATGGTCCATTGTTTTATCAACTTTTTGTTGAAATTACTATGAGTAGTGAAAGAAAAGCGAAACAAAAAAAAGAAAAAAGTCAGCCTAGTTTGTAATTTAGATACGTTGTAACAATTGTTTTATTTTGAAAACTAAAAAGCTGTTCAACATCATAATATTTCATATTACGAAAAACTCGTATAAATAGACCTACTAGCTATTTCTGTAATAAAACTTTATAGATGCATTAGGATACAAATTCTGTACTTTTATAAATAATTTACAAAACCAAATAGGCGAAATTTCAAGTCACGTGCATCACGTGTTGGGCTGGCAAGGATAAAAACATGTTGTTGAATGTCTATTGACAAATTTAAAACTAAAATTTAAAATACAAATGGGAAAACTCTTGCGAGCACAAAAGGAACGGATTAAATGCGTAGGATTTTTTCATTACATACATATAAATAATATATCCGAGTGTCGGTTGCTCATTAGTGTGGAGTGGTGGTTGCCTTCTGATCTGGAGGGAGCAGCTTAAATTCCTGCCGAATCTATTCCAATTTTCGAAACTATATGTATGTATGTTTATCCGACGCTCTTACGGCGAAGCTGTGTTTACCTACGAAGAAATTAAAAGGCGAAGTCGTCCAATCGTCACTGGACCCGCGTGGATGACTAAGACCTACTCGTATACACTCTATAAGGGTAGGCTCGTGCCGTTCGGTAAGGACGTAATAATGAGCCGATAGTGATGTAAATAAAATTGGAGTGTCTGTATGTAATATTGAAATGACCGGTTTTTTACTACATGAATATGAATATAAAGACGGAGCATACACCAAAATAACATTTAGGAAACTTTTGTCTGTTTGTATGTTCTGGGAATCTCTTAAACGGCGGGATTTCGATGGGACTTTTATACCTACCTTATGGGCAGGTAGCTGATTTTATAAGGAAAAGAGAAGGCTTCTTTAATTTTAGAAAAACTTTTTGTTTTAGAAAAATGAGTAATGTTTTACCATGCTGTGCGCCTTATGGATCAATTTCAATAGTTAGTTGATACCCTGGTTAAACACTTAGGCTACGATTTACTGCGGGAGAATATATCATACCTCGGCTAACACCGTGGGACGTAGCCAGTTGTAAATATTTCTCTGAAAACCGATAGTCCGATGAATTTTTAGGTCGAGTTTCATCAGTAAAACAGTCAGTTTTAATTCCTGGCATAAAGATAGTCCAGCATCAAATAACATTGTATTTGAGTATAATAAATAAATAAAAATAAAAAAATATAAAAAAAAAACACATACAAGTTTTATCTGTTTGAACTGCTCTCGTATAAGGTAACCCTGTGTTACGAGAGACAGACTCCTCCTCAAAATTACAATTTGTTATTAGAAGTGTTTTGACATGCAGCTAGTGGATAATAAAATAATAGACATCAAGAGGCATCTGAATTTAATTTACTGACATAGCCCGCCGGCTTTGTAACTTAAAGTTGGTCTGTAGCTTTAGACCTTTTTCAGCCAAACCACAATACTTACATTTAAAAATACTCATACTTATGTTTATATTGAATGAGAAACTTGTATACATGTCCTCTACAGTTCATTTTTGTCTTATTTTTTCCCATGCTCGACAATAATAAGAAATACAATAATGACAATCACATATACGTATTTCACTGCCCAAGTGCCTATATATGAAGATAATTTCATAAGCACATCAACACGAACCAAAAGATAATTAATTATTTTGCAAATAACTATTTACTTTAATGTGCTTTTGTTTACATTCAAAACCTTATTTTTAATAATATGTAAAATTTAATTCGTGCAATTTAGGAAATGACATTCGCTCCACTGTGGTGAATAATTTATAGTAAAACAAACCGTATCCTATAGTTGCTATTGATATCGGTTCATATAATTTTAATAAACTTTCGTTACAAGATGAAATATATCGAATACAAATGTGTTTTACCAAAATAGCAATACCTCGTCTATATCATCATTCTATTATTGCTGGTATTTTTCCGTTACTTCCAGAATAACAGAAATCATGAATATATGGAATATTATAAAACCTTCTGTATTGAAATAAGTCAGTTTTTAGCACTTTTGTAAGTCACATTTTAGCTGATTGTGTAATCGCCCGCGTATATTTTTGTATTTGCATAGATCAGTCACGTGGCGGTTATAGGCGCGCTTTGTATTAAATTTTGGTTAGGAATAAGAAGGCGGGTAATGAAATTTAATTACGTTCGGCCACTGCATTAAGATGTTGTTTGTGCTCGTGAATGCATGGGTTAAGGAGAGGTTATTTAGAGATATGGTGTAACGTTTGACGTTAAAATGTATGTTATGTGCTTTTATTTAGGATGGTATACCACCAGGCTGGGACCATATCTGTTAAATTTATAATTTTTGATAGAAAGTTAGGGATTGAGTCGGGGACCCATGGACTTTCACGGGTCTCAATCTCTTCATTCCTAAGCTTACCTCAAATGTCGATGGAGCCCTCTGCTGAATATTGGCCATGGCTCTGTGGCTCTACAACTGCGGCGCTTTATGACCATTCTCCTTGAACCCTTGAGGGTGGTCTACTCTAGCAGTCTATCTTGTTGGTGCTGAAGCATAACTAATAATCTAATATTAATAATCTCACTTCATCTGATTTTAGTTTTGATTTGAAGTAGGGTAATGAAAAAAGTTTCCAATTTCATTTTACAAATTGGGAAAAACAAAATTATCTGTTGTTTTAATTGTATAAAGCTATCTATAATTTTATTTAGTTTATTGAAAATTTTAGTAAATATTCACCAAGTATTCTGGCCGGTCACATAAAACCTTCTTTACTTTGCCGCAAGAAACAAAAGTAAACCAGGATGCGAAAAACTATGATATGCGTATTTTAACTGAGTATTAAGCAATATGTACCCTTAATTCTAAAAAGAGCGCCATCTTAGTATCTTACGTAAATGATTGACTTGCAGAGAGTGAAGTTGCACGTGAGGTGATGTGTGTTATTCAGGAGATACCGCTATCACGGCGAATGGTATTACTTCACTCCGCCATTTGTAACCCAAATTCGGTAAAGTCCCATTCGTTTATGATGATTTTACTTTTAGTCCGTACGTGTGTTTTGATATGGGGCTTGATACACTTACATAAATTACTTGACAACGTTTTGTCGGGAATGCTGGTTTAAAACGGGACGTATTGAGATCTCTTTAAAATTAGCAAATAACTTACACAAGTTATCTTAATTGTTAAATCAATTGTCGATATTGTTGCTTTGCGATATTTGTTTACGAAATAAATAAAATGTTGTTCTACCGAACTGATTACGAAACAAACTATTTGTGCTGTAATTGGCTCTCGGTGTGGTTTCATTCAGTGTGCGCTAATCGATTTAAGACAATACTGCTAAACATATAAATGCTATATTTGAACAGTTTCTTTCTAGTGGCTATCTTTAATAAAATTAGTTATGATGTCTTTGTTATAAAGTATTTTATTGAACTTAAAGTTAAGGTGAAATGTCAGGTAGTAACCTTAATGTATCGTTTAGTGCTAAATGTATGAATAGGTTTATGGTGCGACGGTGATAGTCTGTATCNTTATTGTAATGATACTGAAAAATAAGTAAGAAATCATTCCATCCATATGCGACATCGACAATTATTTTGTTACGCTCTATGAAACTATGAGTCAATAAAAATTCAATGGCACTGTGTAAAGTTGGTGTTTACCTTATTTTTTAAGTATAGTAACAATAATGTAATAAATTAACAAGTAAGAAATTTTTTCCATATAAATACATTGTAATATTATGTCTAGAACCATGTGTCGACCAGCAATAGGGTTGCGACCTACTTACAGGCAGTCTCCTGGCGCCAACGACCTCGCGAGCGTTTTATATGTAAAACCTAGTGTGACAAATACTTGATAATGATTTTAAAAAATACAATTCGTATAAAAACTTTTTGATATCCTAAGTCTGAGTTTTGGGATAATCTACTCTGATTGAGCAAAAACGCATTATTAACGCGGATCTGCTCGATAAATGGTTGTGCAAATTAAAACATACAATGAATGTGATTCATGATAAAGGGCGAAGCGACAAGCTGTGAAAATACTGGATATCCTGAACTTTGCAAACACATGGCAAACTTCCTAGGAAAAGTTGACTGAGCTCTATTGGTGATATCTGCGGCTACCGATATTGTAGTGTAGTATTGGCGTTTGTGTAGTTGTTTACTTAATATAAAAGGAAACAGCTTTGTGCCCATTAATATGTAGTCTTCGCTACAAACTTTTTTTTATAACATAAAAAAAACTTTCACCCGAGTATGGTATAAAATAATTGTACGTCTTGTCCTTATTACGTAGATACTACGAAAGACATCAACGAGATTTCATTAGTATCGCAAACCTTCGTCCTGTTATTAAAAGGAACTATTACTTCATTAGATATTAATACTGAAATCTTAATAAAGAACACTTTTTACTGTAATGCACATTACACCGCACTATTATTTTTTAGTTTTAAAATTTGTATATAGACCGTGTCTAAATGTAACTATTTATTATAAAAGAAAGCCCTTTGAAGACGTAGCTCGAGATATAATCGAAGAGGTAAATTATAACTAATTCAAAGTTTTATATTCATCTATGTATCTATCTTTTCAACCTATCGCAGTCCACTGCTGGACATAGAACTTTCCCATTTCGCGCCAGATATCCCAAAGTTTTATATATTTATTTACTCAAAGTAAAGTAAGTAAAGTTTTTCTTTTACGTAGATAGATATCAATCTTCACTTCCTTAAATACGACTTTTAGGTTGTAAACTTAACTTCACTGGTAAACTGGGCACTGCAGAAACGTTGCCCCGCATAAGAAATACCAACGCAAGAGGTTGGATACTTATATTCAAAGTATGAGTCAAGAATGGGTGACATCCAGTTGACTGCCGAGCAAGTTTGGTGTTAAAATAAATGCGGCCCAAAATATGTACTTCATTAATGCAATTCAAAAATTCCTTTAAAGCTTGGAGTGCCATGCAAAATCATGTCCAAGGTAAGCCTGCTATTTAATAAAGAATAGGTATATAATTATGCCTCAATATTCTGTGGATTCTTATAGGTATTTTAAAAGAGCGGAAATTTGAAAACCATACGTCAGAAAATATAGATTAGATAAATATATTTGTGTGAATTCTATTGGAGAGTTCATTGATTTTTCAGTAATTTTCGTGCACCTTTAAATTTTTGACTTATAATATATAATATTCATTATACTTGTACGCACACGCAACGAGATAAGAATCCAAATTAATGCTTAAAGTAATCACACGGCAACTGTTTCACGAAGATTTTACTAAAGTTGGAAGATCATCTATAATGTCATTAGCAGTCTAACGTATAATATAATATTTACTCCTGAGTTCCTGAAGAAACCGTAAAAACCGATTGGTTCAAGTCACAATGTTCTAATTAAATCCTACTTGTTTATGTTCAAACAACGTATAATTCATGTTTTACGATTCATAATGTTCACGTGGCATTCATTGGAGTCCTACTTAAGGGGTGTTCACGAGACTGATACCTTTTCTGCGGCCTCCGAATCGGTCATGTAAGGATATAAACAAATTAACATACACACATTGAAACCATACACTGCCAATGTTGAATTAACACACGCACACATACGACTAAGACTCGGCTTAGTTTTAACCTTATGATTATAGACGTAGTGTAGAATATGATTTGACTTCAAACGAGACAGTACCGTCAGCAATTGAAAATTAAGAACCGTGAATATTTATATGAGTTATAAATAAATAGATTTCAGTCCGTTGACCTGAAATATTATCAGTTAATTACACGGCTATGTATAATGTTTTCCATTTAAACAATTTATACGCTCACTAGAGCTAGCATGATTATTCATTTTTTATATAATTGATGTTACATGAATTTTAAGTATATTAAATGGTTCCAGCGCAGTAGACTGCAGCCGCAAACCACTGACTACGAGAGTTAAGGTGGTCTAGGAGTAGTTTAATATTTGAATGATGATAAGTTTCACAGTAAAAGCGGTATGTAAATGTGTTTCATTATAATGCAAAAAGTGTTAAATTACTGCGTATTAAGCATAATAGTAATTAATAGTTTGCATTCCAGATCCAGATAATAAGGACCAATGCTAAAGATTTTTCCATTGTAGAAATTAAGCATAAAGCTGACATGTGTGCTGTTTATTAGCATTACAACTGCCAAAACGTTTATTTTACTACTCTAGTAACAAAACAAATTAAAATCGCATTAAATTGCATTTCTATCACCCAAGATTCCAGCACATTCTAAGTGTTGAACGTGCTCTATTTGTTGACGGTACAGTCTCAAAGTTTTCCTTTCCATGTATTGAAGGCCTCAGCGTGTGCAGGGTAACGGTACAACTCACGTGTCTCCAAGAAGCCATCGACCCTGCTCGGCCTCCGCGCAGTAGGTATTCTACGCGCAATACTCACTTGTTACACGATAAAGACCCATCATAATATCATCAACATTCAAATAGCAACCGTAATTCAACAACGTAAATTGTGTATTCCTTTACGTTACATAATGGTCGATAAAGCACCTTCATCCAAATTTATTAGTGGCTTCAATCGATTGGTTGAACGTGTAGACTTTATGTAATCGATTTTAAATTGTATTTTTCTCATGATATGGTTGATAATGCTTTGCCAGTTTTCTTATTAAAGGCTTCATTTTGAGACCATTATTTCTATATTGCATTATATCATAATTGAAGCTGAAAAGATTTTAAGTCAATGTGTTTGAGCTTAGTTTTCAGTTAAGTAATTATATTTACCTTTAAACAAATATTTGGGAACGCTGTTAGTTATAATACGGTCTATATATTTTATCACTAATTATTAAATGTTAATAACAAATCAAGCAAGTAGTATTGTTTAGTACCCATAGTAGCTCCTTGCTTGATGCCACATGACACCGTGTGACTATCTGAAGATATCTGTTTATAAAATATTTAATAAATACGTTCTACTGACTTATGTTTATGGATTGAAGATATGAGGGTTAATTATGAAGTTATTACAATCATGCCATGAAAATTTAAAGCAATAATAAATTTCATTTGAAATAACACTAAACTAGATTATATTTTATACGGTCAATAAAAGGTGATTTACCTTATTTTTGAAAATGTTTCACTTATAGGTATCAATACTTTCCATTGCAAAATATGCCAAAACTCGACGAAACAACAAGTCGGATGAAATCCCATTTTTAGTATGCAAATGTCCTTGGGGATTTTTCCATTCGTTTTTCAGGTAGAGTGTGTAAGTTTGTAGGTCGCGTGTCCTCCCACGGGACCGGTTGAGATCACGGCCGACTCCGCGTGAAATTACCACTCTATATTTTTGCATACAAGATTCGTAAAATAACACTAACGTTCTTTAATTTAAAGTAAGTAATCATGCATATACTTGAAAGAGTTATTAGGTTTCGTTCATGTGTACCTCAATAACACCTCCATTTTTTTTAGGATAGGAGAGGAATGTATTGGCCCTAGCCATCATATTGCTTTAGCTATTCATGCTAAGATAACGAGGGTCTGTCGACCTGTCAACCCGTTTTGATGTGGGTTTATCATCATCAGCTCATTATATGTCTTCACCAAGGGGCAAAAGCCTACCCGTAATGGCGTGGATAGGACGACTTCACACATCCTTTGAATCTCGCATCGCAGGCGTGTGCAACCTGCACATGCCTGCGCATCCTCACGCACGAAGTTTTCCTTTACCGGAAGAACGTCGGATACACATGTATATAATTTCGAAAATTCGACAAGACACTGGTACGTGATACGTGGCGGGATTTGAACCTGCACTCTCCATATCGGAAGGCGACAGTCCACACCAATAAGCCACCGAACTTATATGTCATGTTATGATTTAATTGTTATGAATTTTTTATCATTATTTCGATTTCCTAATTAGGCTACACAAAGGGACCCCAAGGCTCAATTTGTTACATGTTCTTGAAAGCACTAGGTACTACTTAGTTTTTCTTTTGCAAAATATATGCATATATAGTGGAAAAGTAACATGCTGATATTTAGATTAACGTCTACTTGTTTTTGAACATTCTGGCATATTTTGGAAATGATATCATGCGATTGCATCAAATTTGTCAGGATCAAAAACAAATACATTATGGATAACTTACCTGTTTGTCACACTGCATTATATGAGCTGATATGTATTGCATTCATATTGTATCACCAATGTTCTCAAATTGTTTTTATATTTGCTAATGTGTTTAACGTAATACAAAGGGACACTAGACTACGTTTATCTACAATTGAACATCTTAAAATATTTAAAACTATTTTTTTAATAATTTAATCAAGAAATAAGAAAATATTTTCTTAGGTTCTAGGTTTCTAATTTTAATATACATATATTACGTATAAAATCTAATAAAAATAAAAAATATTTTGTTAGGTTCTAGGTTTCTATTTTTAGCATATTAACGTATATAATCAATAATTGATATTGTTTAAGAGAGGAATCAATAAAAAGACAATTCTTATCATATCGGTTACATATTAGAGATATTTCCAGATGGAAATTTAGATAACATGGTCAAACTACTATCGCGTGAGACCTTATAAACACTAGAATCATTTTTTGCTATTATATCTCATATGTTGCCAAAAACGTATTTCTTTCAGAACTTTGTATTTGTTAATTGCCTGTTTCTCAGTGTAGTATAACTACTACTTCTTAGTTATGCAGTTAAATGAATGAAATATATTTATTATAGGAAACGGTGAAAAGAGTATAACTAGGAACTACCTTTGCATTTACTTTATTGCTTTAATTTTTAATAAAACATACTTCACTTTAATCTCGTTCTGAATGGTAACAAATATGAGACGCTAATTAGGTCAATCAATCAATCGTTTATTGCTATCGTAATCGTATCGTATCGTATCGTAATCGTTTATTGCAAGTCAAACGGTGGTACTGTCTCTTTCTTACCAATCTATAGCATTCCACTGCTAGACTTGGTCTCTTCTATTATGCGCCAGATATCCTGGACCTCCGCTTTTCTCCTCCAACATCTACCAGCGACTATTCGCAAGTCGTCAGTTTATTGGGCGTGATACGCTATGACGCAGGACGCCATCTTCACTCCAGTTACCTGTCCACTGACACTTGAACTTGCTGACCAATTAAGATTTATGTTGGCAACTTTGTTCTCTCATGAACAATATCATTTCGATCTCATCTCTGAGGGGAACTCCAAGCATAACTCACTCCATTATCAGTTTAGTGATTTTAAACTTGTTAGTTAAGTTAACTGGTAAGTTCAAATCCTACAGTTTAAAGTCTTAACTGTGTATGTTACAACGGGTAGGATGCTTTACTCAGCCTTTCGGCTTTAAGCATAGCGGGATCGTTGACGACACGACTTGACGTAACTTGCCAAATGCCGCCCAGCCAACTGAATCCTCCTAATAGTCTCTTTATGTTATGCCGGCCAGATTGGACGGTGTGGCCCTGGTAGTTATACTCCTGCACAACCTCGAGAAAGATGCCGTAGACGCATATTGGTTATGGCATGATAATAATTGTAATTGAATATGGCTTTCGTGTAGTTCTCTGGTGGATGACAGCAATAAAGAGTTGAACACATGCCCTAAGGACAGGTTGTCCACCGGGTTTAAGTTCTGTAATGCCATCCTTTGCGGGTGAAAGGGAGGACCATTTCAAAGTTGCTGCAGTGCTCTACTGATCTCGCTAACCTCAACATCTTTTAAGACTAACTAGGTAACTAAAAGGTAATATATATTATAAAACAGGAGACTCCATTGATGTCTTAGTTTGGCGAAAATGTATTCATTATACATTTGCTGGTACAAATTAAATAAAAAGAAAGTATTCAAATTTATTTATTAAAGCACAGCCAATTATCATAGAGTCACGTGTAAGTATTTGTGATTTTTCCAATTGACTTAAAACAGTATAACATCACTGAATTTCAATACGTCCTTACGTATGAAAAGTGATATATTATTCGTGATGTTTGACGTAGATATCTAATTGAGATGTCTGTCATTGAAGTTCAGTAAACAAGTTATTAGTGAAATGGGCAAAATTGTTTTTTTAAATAATGTTAGCTATAACTAAATACAACTTTACAATACAGATCATCATATGATAGTATGGTCCATTGTTTTATCAACTTTTTGTTGAAATTACTATGAGTAGTGAAAGAAAACAGAAACAAAGAAAAAAGAAAAAAGTCAGCCTAGTTTGTAATTTAGATACGTTGTAACAATTGTTTTATTTTGAAAACTAAAAAGCTGTTCAACATCATAATATTTCATATTACGAAAAACTCGTATAAATAGACCTACTAGCTATTTCTGTAATAAAACTTTATAGATGCATTAGGTTACAAATTCTGTATTTTTATAAATAATTTACAAAACCAAATAGGCGAAATTTCAAGTCACGTGCATCACGTGTTGGGCTGGCAAGGATAAAAATGTTGTTGAATGTCTATTGACAAATTTAAATAAAATTTAAAACAAATGGGAAAACTCTTGCGAGCACAAAAGGAACGGATTAAATGCGTAGGATTTTTTCATTACATACATATAAATAATATATCCGAGTGTCGGTTGCTCATTAGTGTGGAGTGGTGGTTGCCTTCTGATCTGGAGGGAGCAGCTTAAATTCCTGCCGAATCTATTCCAATTTTCGAAACTATATGTATGTATGTTTATCCGACGCTCTTACGGCGAAGCTGTGTTTACCTACGAAGAAATTAAAAGGCGAAGTCGTCCAATCGTCACTGGACCCGCGTGGATGACTAAGACCTACTCGTATACACTCTATAAGGGTAGGCTCGTGCCGTTCGGTAAGGACGTAATAATGAGCCGATAGTGATGTAAATAAAATTGGAGTGTCTGTTGTAATATTGAAATGACCGGTTTTTTACTACATGAATATGAATATAAAGACGGAGCATACACCAAAATAACATTTAGGAAACTTTTGTCTGTTTGTATGTTCTGGGAATCTCTTAAACGGCGGGATTTCGATGGGACTTTTATACCTACCTTATGGGCAGGTAGCTGATTTTATAAGGAAAAGAGAAGGCTTCTTTAATTTTAGAAAAACTTTTTGTTTTAGAAAAATGAGTAATGTTTTACCATGCTGTGCGCCTTATGGATCAATTTCAATAGTTAGTTGATACCCTGGTTAAACACTTAGGCTACGATTTACTGCGGGAGAATATATCATACCTCGGCTAACACCGTGGGACGTAGCCAGTTGTAAATATTTCTCTGAAAACCGATAGTCCGATGAATTTTTAGGTCGAGTTTCATCAGTAAAACAGTCAGTTTTAATTCCTGGCATAAAGATAGTCCAGCATCAATAACATTGTATTTGAGTATAATAAATAAATAAAAATAAAAAAATATAAAAAAAAAACACATACAAGTTTTATCTGTTTGAACTGCTCTCGTATAAGGTAACCCTGTGTTACGAGAGACAGACTCCTCCTCAAAATTACAGTTTGTTATTAGAAGTGTTTTGACATGCAGCTAGTGGATAATAAAATAATAGACATCAAGAGGCATCTGAATTTAATTTACTGACATAGCCCGCCGGCTTTGTAACTTAAAGTTGGTCTGTAGCTTTAGACCTTTTTCAGCCAAACCACAATACTTACATTTAAAAATACTCATACTTATGTTTATATTGAATGAGAAACTTGTATACATGTCCTCTACAGTTCATTTTTTGTCTTATTTTTTCCCATGCTCGACAATAATGAGAAATAAGTTATTACCGAAATGTTTCCTAAATATTTTTTTTTTCAAGGAAGCCAGGGAGATACATGGCCCAAAATAGGAAAAACCTATGTCTAGCAGTGAATTGCGATAAGTTAAAAAGGGTGAACTGGCGCTTTCGAGTCACATATACGTATTTCACTGCCCAAGTGCCTATATATGAAGATAATTTCATAAGCACATCAACACGAACCAAAAGATAATTAATTATTTTGCAAATAGCTATTTACTTTAATGTGCTTTTGTTTACATTCAAAACCTTATTTTTAATAATATGTAAAATTTAATTCGTGCAATTTAGGAAATGACATTCGCTCCACTGTGGTGAATAATTTATAGTAAAACAAACCGTATCCTATAGTTGCTATTGATATCGGTTCATATAATTTTAATAAACTTTCGTTACAAGATGAAATATATCGAATACAAATGTGTTTTACCAAAATAGCAAAACCTCGTCTATATCATCATTCTATTATTGCTGGTATTTTTCCGTTACTTCCAGAATAACAGAAATCATGAATATATGGAATATTATAAAACCTTCTGTATTGAAATAAGTCAGTTTTTAGCACTTTTGTAAGTCACATTTTAGCTGATTGTGTAATCGCCCGCGTATATTTTTGTATTTGCATAGATCAGTCACGTGGCGGTTATAGGCGCGCTTTGTATTAAATTTTGGTTAGGAATAAGAAGGCGGGTAATGAAATTTTATTACGTTCGGCCACTGCATTAAGATGTTGTTTGTGCTCGTGAATGCATGGGTTAAGGAGAGGTTATTTAGAGATATGGTGTAACGTTTGACGTTAAAATGTATGTTATGTGCTTTTATTTAGGATGGTATACCACCAGGCTGGGACCATATCTGTTAAATTTATAATTTTTGATAGAAAGTTAGGGATTGAGTCGGGGACCCATGGACTTTCACGGGTCTCAATCTCTTCATTCTAAGCTTACCTCAAATGTCGATGGAGCCCTCTGCTGAATATTGGCCATGGCTCTGTGGCTCTACAACTGCGGCGCTTTATGACCATTCTCCTTGAACCCTTGAGGGTGGTCTACTCTAGCAGTCTATCTTGTTGGTGCTGAAGCATAACTAATAATCTAATATTAATAATCTCACTTCATCTGATTTTAGTTTTGATTTGAAGTAGGGTAATGAAAAAAGTTTCCAATTTCATTTTACAAATTGGGAAAAACAAAATTATCTGTTGTTTTAATTGTATAAAGCTATCTATAATTCATTTTATTTAGTTTATTGAAAATTTTAGGTAAATATTCAACCAAGTACTGGCCGGTCACATAAAACCTTCTTTACTTTGCCGCAAGAAACAAAAGTAAACCAGGATGCGAAAAACTATGATATGCGTATTTTAACTGAGTATTAAGCAATATGTACCCTTAATTCTAAAAAGAGCGCCATCTTAGTATCTTACGTAAATGATTGACTTGCAGAGAGTGAAGTTGCACGTGAGGTGATGTGTGTTATTCAGGAGATACCGCTATCACGGCGAATGGTATTACTTCACTCCGCCATTTGTAACCCAAATTCGGTAAAGTCCCATTCGTTTATGATGATTTTACTTTTAGTCCGTACGTGTGTTTGTGATATGGGGCTTGATACACTTACATAAATTACTTGACAACGTTTTGTCGGGAATGCTGGTTTAAAACGGGACGTATTGAGATCTCTTTAAAATTAGCAAATAACTTACACAAGTTATCTTAATTGTTAAATCAATTGTCGATATTGTTGCTTTGCGATATTTGTTTACGAAATAAATAAAATGTTGTTCTACCGAACTGATTACGAAACAAACTATTTGTGCTGTAATTGGCTCTCGGTGTGGTTTCATTCAGTGTGCGCTAATCGATTTAAGACAATACTGCTAAACATATAAATGCTATATTTGAACAGTTTCTTTCTGGTGGCTATCTTTAATAAAATTAGTTATGATGTCTTTGTTATAAAGTATTTTATTGAACTTAAAGTTAAGGTGAAATGTCAGGTAGTAACCTTAATGTATCGTTTAGTGCTAAATGTATGAATAGGTTTATGGTGCGACGGGTGATAGTCTGTATCACCCTGATAGTTCTGAACACAGCTATGCCTATTTTTATAAATAAATACAATCATATTTTATTGTATAATATATTTAGACACATTAATAACATAACATGAAAAGTACACCACTTCTTCCTTACAACGTACTATTAGTATTTTTTTATTCATAGCTGAAAACAGTACCCATATCTAAATACAATAGGTAATGTGTATATGTTTTATTTGCCAATATATCTTACGCTAAGAATAAGCGTTGCTAAATAGTTCTTTAAAACAAAACTAGATAGTTCTTTAACTGCCTCTCACAAAATAATACCGAGGCTCCTGACACCTGCAATTCGACTGTCACCAAATGGAAGAGCTCTATAATTAGGATTATAAATTAAATTGTATTATAATTATTAATGTATATTGTTAATCTGTTAGCAGTTATATCAACTTTTATAACTTAGCTTTGCACAATTTCCTTTCATTATGTATTATACTGGTTTCGATAATCATGCTGTATACACATGCTTGTGGTGTTGCAGTACTCCCAGAAACCTCTAAACCACATTCAATGTTTAAATTGTATTTATTGTAATGCTGTTTTGTGTATCAAATAAATAAATAAAATAATTATATATTGTGACCATTTTTTTTTATCTTCTATAGGCAGACATTTGACCGCCATCTCACCTAATGGTAGGTGATGATGCGGCCGAGGATGGATCATGCCTGCCTAGAAACAGCCCATTCACTCTTGCCTTAAAGACGGCCAGGTTGTAATGATCGGGGGAATACATAAGGAGACAAAGAGTTCCATTTCTTTGCAGTGCGCATTAAGAACGAGGCACCATAGTGGGCTGTGCGGAAGTGTGGAATGTCTACCACGTAAGGATGGGACGCTCGCCTCCGTCTTGTATCCCGATGGTACAAAGGGGCTGGTGGTATTAACTCGTGTAATTCCATCGCACACTCACCGAAATGTAGCCTGTAAAAATCCGACAGCCATGGAACTCTTCGACGATGCTCGAGGCTTTGCAGCTTAGCGTAGTTCGTAGTACGAGGTTCTCTATGTCTTGTCTTCGAAACTTAATGGTTCGATTTTTGTTTGATCGAAAACTGTGAGTCAATTATTGAATTGTGCGGTGCATTATTGTTGTAGTGTGTATAGCCAACCTCCCTCACACATAAGTATAAGTTAGTATATAAGATTAATTGTAAGTTATTTGATATACAATATACTCGGAGTGCACACCGAACACACATAGTTTAATTATATCTCCCGGTTCCCACATTGCATCGATGCTTTATTTACCGAGATAATGTTTGTTTGAAACATCTTAATGCCCTACAGTGATTGTTCGACAAGCCTGTTAAAATTATGTAGCCACTGTGTCAATCAAATTTATGGATGAACCATTGCTACTGAATATCCATTTTGGTAGGATCGTAATATCATTATTATTTGAGGTCAAAACTGTAAAAGCACGTGCAGCTCTTTATATACACATTAGCGGTATTCATCACTATGTGAATGACAGTACGGGTGATGCATCTTATGGCTGTGCTAACTCTCCTTGGTAAAACATCGCCGAGTGCCGAAACAAACTTGTGCCTGACATAGAGGCTATGCTACAAAAAGTATCTGATTGGGATTGGCGTAACCTAGTGTAATTGAATCCCACAAATTAGCAGAGCACTCCCCTGACTCCAGCAGCTAGTATCGGTATTCTTGGCATCGATATATCGAGTGACGTCCAGTTCCGCAGTCATTTGGAAAAAAGGCTAAGTTGGCTTCTATGAAATTCGGTATGCTCAACAGATCGCGGCGGTATTCCATGTCAAGTCATCGCTTGCCACTTTATAAGGCGCTAATTTTTCTAAATTTCATCATCACCACCTGGATGATTTTAGATCTTATACAGTTCGATTCTGTCGTCATTTTCTACCACGTACAACAAAATTGTGGAATGAACTTCCACTGGATACATTTCCGGAGCGATACGACTTGGTGTACATAAAAAAGAGTGAACACTCTTTTAAGGGCTGGGAACCTATTCAGGGACCTCGGATCTTGCAAATGTTGTCACTTACCATTATGTGCTTGTTTGCTTCCTCTGCAATACAAAAATATGTACGACGTGTTAAATAGAGTAAGATAATAATATTATTCGGCACAGCTGATGACTTCGCGAGGAAAGATCTTTTTGTTTTGTTTTTTGGTTAGAATTTAAATTGATGGCTTTTAGCCTAATACAAGCGGAGGACTGGTATATCTGGCGCAAAATGGGGGAGACCTATGTCCAGCAGTGGACTGCGATAGGTTGAAGAGAGAGAGAGCCTAATACAGCCGGCCGGCTTATTATTTCGAAGATCTTTAAAGCCATATTATGGATGAACTTTTAAAAGTTTTTTACATAATACAAGTTTCTTTAAAACTCAGAAACGTAAACCCGAATTCTAAACTCACTTTTCAGAAACATATAACCCTAGTATTTCCTGAAACATTATAAAACCCGTGTTGATTTATAATGCCACTCAATATGTTTACCAAGATCATAGAAATTGTAATCATATCCAAGGTGACCCTAGCACGTGAATTGTCTCAATACGTCCTAGACAATTCTATTTCTATACTAGACAACGTGAATTTTTATCAGATACGTGCATTGAATAACGGTTTTAAATAAGATATCACTTGTATGATGGATCTTTACCAGTTAAATATGTGTTCCCAGTGTTAATTTTAAGGTCCAAGTAAACTTCATCTGCCCAAGACGTTACAACAACCAAATAGAGTCTGTCAATCAGAGCAATCGTAGCATGTTACGGCCTATATTCCTAAAAAATTTAGGAAGGCCTAGTTTACCACAGAAATGTAAAACTAATAAATTATAAAAGCACATGAGCCGTATTCAATGTATTTATCAAGAACTCTTAAAATTGCTTAATGCGTTGTTAAGTTCTATAGGCTTAACATCTGAGGTAATCATTTATTTATTATAATATCATATGTTATAACATTCATGGATTTGTCGATCCAAGTTGGTTATCAACACCATGGATTCCATGTTTTATGTGCAGAACAAAAAGAATTTGTGTCTATGAACATTGTGCCTGTCTGATGGTATTGGTCCAGGTGAAGCTAGTTAAATACTCACACATAAAAAAAGTTTATTTCATGTTAATTAACCAAGGGATGAGCTCCTTGCTTTAATTAGAGCTAGTTATCGCTGTGTGAATGTACAGAAATACCAAATCTATAACATAAAAAACAGTGATGTGAACTTACTGTTTATTACAAAGTACATGATCAGTTAAATTCCTTATAATGTAGAACGGTGTTCCATCGGAAAACATGCATTATGGATGTGCGTTATGATTGCGCAAACTTGCCTTTTTTGTCATAAAAACATGTTTTTCTTCTTTAACTCCCGTGTTTTATAGCTTGCATAACAATTGCAATATAAACATGAGCGGTATGGGGGATATTATGTAAAACAAAGAACTTTGTGAGCGCGTGCGCTGAGAGTGCCGAGGTGAATACGAATTTGTGTAAGCAACTATAATAACACTATTATATACTGGTCTTAGTTCATATTACTAAGATTTGAGCCAATTATAAAGTATATGTATTTTGTTTTTACGAAGTCATGGCACATGCAAACATTTGCCTCGACTAGTCTAGGTTAGTCAACGTATAGATCACAAGTGCTTAGTTCATGCTTAAATTATGTGATTTAGTTTTGTGTGTGTCAAAGAAAAACTATTACTTGAGTGTCCAGTATTATTAAGCCTATAATATGGGTACTAAACAATGGATAAACATATAGTATACATTTTTTTGCAAATAGAT
>PQWD01011449.1:0-18804 GCA_019425675.1 Leucinodes orbonalis
TCGTAGACTATAGTGATGATGAATTTGATGGTTTGTGTAGTTTTAAGATGTGCATAATAATGGAATTCATAACAAACTTAGGACCTATTAGACCAACGTAGCAAAAATGATCCGTTACCTCACATAGAAATGAGTCTCTCTAAGAGACTATGAGTAGTACAGTAGTGGACTGTATGACTGCAATTATGAAAGCTTATGAAGGGATTTGCCAATGCATTTTCCAACATTTGTAAGTCGAAGTATTAATCGGATAGATTAAATTAACATTCTGCCCGTATTTAATACAGCTAGTTTTTCGCTAGCTGCAAAGCTTATATGGATCAAATCTATGTGAACGTCAACCGCTTCCTTCAATCTGTCATGCGCGTAGGCCTGTACAAACGTATTGGTAGCAAGTGAGGAAGGTGGTTCCGGACAATGTCAGTGTCTTATCGAGGCCGTTCTCCCAAAGCGATGCAGCCAACGACCGCGGGGCTACGCGCAAGTTCATTACGTGTTTATCATGGCTATTTCGGAATTGCTCTATTTGTACGAAGCAATACGACCTTGCGCATTGGAAACATTCGGAACTTCCTGACACGAGTGCATAAATTAATAGGCAATCGAATTTTGCTATTTATAGTTATTTGTTTTGATTAATCATTTGTCTTCGATCATTTGTTTTAACTGTCTGCATTGGCACAGTCTAGTTTTATATATAGATCTGGAAGTGGAATAAATTATGAAAATATTTTACTATGTCAGTAATCATATTTAACTGCACCAGTAAAAATTTTAATATGAAATAATAAACGTCTATCTACTTCGCTAATAAGTTCAAGATCAACATAAAATTTCAATGTTAAGGATACCTTAATTTAGATAAAAACTATCAGCCATTTTATTATAAGTGTTACAGCTTGATCGCCTCTTGACTGAGTCACAAAAATACTTTTATTGCAACTTATTTAAATATAAATGATACAGTTAGTTGGTACCTAAGTTAGAACAGTCGGTGTACCTGACTAACCTGAATAAGTTTATAAGTACACCACTTGGTCAATGGCTCAACCTCAAACAAAACTTAATGACCTCCAAGCTAAGTGTTCTTGTTCAAAGTGATTGTTTATTTCCCGTTCATCCTCAGTGGACAGCTAACTGCGCCGACGTGGCCCTGGGTAAGGACGCCTATACTAGCGCGTGCTTCCGCGCTGCGGCCACCGAAAGACCTCTACTGCCGCCCTCTAACTAAAAGGCAGCTAAACAGTAAATATAAGTTTTAACTAAGAAATATTATTAACGGATCAGGCTACAAAAATGTGATCGAATATGAAGTCATATCTAAAAAAAATGTAATTATGTCTAAATCGTAATAAATGCACAATAAAATTAAGAATAATGGACATTGAATTGTCATCTTGCATGAATTTCAAGAAAGTTAGTTTGCCTTCTTTTAGAATGAACATGCTAATCTTCGATTCATTGTCCTTTATTTTAGTCGTGACCGAATTCGACCTTATTCAACCAGTTCTAAGCTAGACATGCATTCGTTTTAAAACATAGCGATGTAACAAAGACATTGTCTAGTCTAATGCCAAAAAATATGTTTTGTCCATCGCAGTAATAGCAATATACTACGTAGGAGCACGTTTGGTGAATGCAACATATATTGCACCTATTCACGATTATTATCTTATGATTATTTGGTTACTAAGTTTTACGTGTAAACAATCTATATACTTGTATAGGTAAAAGTTGTGTTTATGTTCTGGCAATTAACAGCTTGATCAGTAATCCACTTACGAAATAATACTTCGCTATTTGAAAAGTATTCTGCTAAACTGAATCTTTTAATATCCACTTAAGTTAATATTGCATATCGCGGAAGTATCTTAGACCTCGTGTCTCGAAATACCAGAGACGTGTAGTGTCACTCGCGAATCGTTATATTGGCTCAATGTAAACGCCATTATCAAGGTCTTTGACTCAGCCCGGTTTATTTTAGACACTCTTAGAGTTCGTTTATCTTTGTTGACAAAACAGTATGCCCGATTGTTGTATATTGGTGAGCACGACGAAAATACCTGATCAATTCACTTTGGATTTAAACAAGCTTTTAGTACCTACATTTAATGCCAGAGAAATCACGATCGTTTCAAAAAATCGTGTGGCATATGCTCAAAAGAATTATACAATTAAAGGAAAAAATAGTTGTAGTAGTTTATCTCTCTCTCTCTCTCTGTCTCTCATATAATGCTTAACCTGCAATCCAAGGTCGTTTACAGTTTATTTATATCTAGAGCCACGTATCGTGACGTATAATGCAGTTATGATGTAAAATCAACTGCGTCAATAAACCACGTATGAATGAATGCAATCGACAGAATACCCCAAGTGCATAACCGTCGCATTGTCGGCCAATGATTCAAGTTCTTATCGGCGGTCGGCGGTCGTTCATTGCGACGGTAAACTGTTACAGTTTTTTCAAGATCCTGCGTCAATGTTACGTAGTTTACTTTATGTTTGTACGTATGAAACACATAACAAATTCATAAAGTCTATGTTAGGTATGGTCATTTTATTACTCTCGGTGGCATAAGCTGATTAAATTTTGTTGAAAAACTACATTTCCGCAATAATTGCTTGAATGATTTGTTGGTAACTTAGTCTGTAATTTAAGGGAGTATTAAAAACATTGCTTTTATATTGAATTGGAATGGGAAGATTTACTGACTAATTCACGAAAAGGTTAAGCTTAGCAGTGGACTGTAATGTTGATGTAATGTAATAGCTCAAAAAGCAACCACCAACCAACCAGCATATTAACAATTCACACGAGAAAAACTGTATCGAATTGACCCTTTCCAACCTTAGTAATAGAACCAACGCAACATTGTGGCAAGTGAGTGACATCATTAAACTTAAAATATTCTGTTTACATGTAGATCGTCGACACTAAATGAAATAGCCCAAAGTTCAAGCACCCAGCGATTATAACTTATTTATATGAATGAACCTATATCGGTCATTATGACGAAAACGCGTCACTTGCGTAGGCACCAGCGGCAACTTTGTTGTGTGTATGCTGCCACGGCGTAATCTAATCAAGCCTGTGGTTATATGCTACTATATCTTTGTGATTTGGAAAAATATCGCGGATTTTTCACCATGTTTATCCACTATGGTCATTGCTCTCACAGATACGAGGATTGTTCTTTACTTTGATGATTTACGTAAATCAATTTCCAATTTATTCTAAGAGCTAGTAATAGTTTGTATATTGAGTTTAAATGTTCTTGATGTGGACCTCAAGATACCATTGTGCAAAATCGTAAATATTTTAATTTCTTACGGAAGATGTTTAATGCTGTTAAAGTGATTTACAAGAGTGCGTAGTAAAATAAAAAATATAATATCAAAACATATCGTGTTCCATTCAAACGCAAAAAACGTTGCGGTGCACTAATCTTGTACATCTACATTGTGTTGTATGACGTATTACTTTCTCTACGCGTTTCGGTGCACGTTTTATGCAAATCATCTCGATTCATTCAACGTTCGTATACAGTTCACGATATAACATTCACAATTTAAACGTTCATATAGGTAACATGTAAACACGTGATGTTGAGTATTTTTTATTTGAATATAATTCGTTAAAAGACGTAACTTTTTAATATTGAAAAGGTGATGAGAGCTATAACAATTAAGTAACAAAGGTTGTTTTCTTCTAAAATCAATATTGAGGCTTGTAAATATATCTTAATATATTTTTCTTAATTTACAAATTTTTCATTCCGTTATAAATGAAACTTAATTCAATATCAGTGAGCAAACGAAATATTATAACTGAGCTTTGTCGAACCACATGCACTTTCGAATCCTGAGAAATCTTATTGAAGTTCAAGCACGCGGGATCAAGGAGTATTTTGTAACTCACGTCCGTTGTGAAAAGTGGGCCAGAGATAATAATAAAAAGTTCTTCCTCAAAGCAGAGCGGTTTGGCAGCAGCTGACGGCTTTAATATTTAAATGTTTTGAATGCGTTAAAAGCTGTGTTCGGTTAATTTTAAGTTTCTTGAAATTGACATTTTTTATCTGCACAATTTGTTTGCAATACCACTATTCTGTATATTGTAATATTTACATAAGTGAATTTGAATCCAAATATAACACTTTAGAAGATGATAATCAAGGCTTTTTGTATGCCAAAAGAGTCCTTGCCCCTCTCAACCCTAAATAGAGCTATTTCACAAGCATAATTACCGACAAAAGGAAAGGGTAGATTACTACTGAAATGGGCAATAATATAAATTGTTAATCTGAAACCCAGTAGGCATAGTCGGTCTTGATGAGTATTTTAGTCAATCGGTTTGTTTTATCGTTTACATTACGTAAGCACACTACAATAAACATCTGACGCGTGAAGTTTTACGTACACCAAATGCAGTTTATATAATCCCGTATGAGCGTGTTATCGGCGCCATAAAAGCATCTACGTAGTAAAATGAAATCGCGTAAGATTGAAATATAACATGAGGTTGGATGCGCACGGGTGTAGTAGCTCGCTCATTGCCATGAACTGTACTGACATTGACATTTTTTTTTGTCAGTGATGTGGCAAAGGCAAAATTTAAAGATGCACGATGGGTATCCAATAGTTTCTGGTCCTATTTGCAGAACGACCAGTGATAACGCCGGGATATCGTGAGTGAAAATAATGCTTTCTTTCATAGTAACTGCTAGTTGTTAGAGCGTGTGTGTATTACTATAAATCACATCTATAGTTAAATTACATACTAAGTGTATGATAACTCTCTTGGGCACTTTCCTCTAGAGAATCAAAAATATTTTTAAACAGAATACAACACACATTTAGATTAAGGTCGTTGGTCTTGAACTGTATTAATTATTTACAAAGTATTTTAACGCTTAATGCTTTTAGTTTTCAAGGATAAATATTTACATAAACGATTACTGAGTTGCGTTTAAACATAACTGCTTAAAGAGAATGTTCATTTATACATAATGAACTTAAAGTATATAGTATATAATATGAAATATTTAGTTCTCAAAAGTGACATTATATAAAATAGATGCAATTACATAAACTTTAAAATGACGTCGTAAACACTACGTTGTTATACAATTATCCTTGATCTTTGGCTTCTACGTTCAATCTTAAGCCAAGCAAGCAATATATGCATATATCTTTTTTTACACAAATTTCGATTTAATTATTATATTTAACCCTAATTCAGCTTTGTATTAACACCAAAATATACGTATAAAGTGTTAATGTCATTTTAGGGAATGTTTTATTTGCTGTTTATGTATTTATAGTCAAAGTTGTTCTGCTCTGTAAGTGAAATAAAATCAAAATCTTATTGCGTCAGCTTGGCGGGATAAATTTCTCTATCGCTCTCTCAACCTATCGAATCCCATTGCAGAATTAGCTCTCCCTCATTGTACACCAGGGAAATCCTACAGTATCAAACATGAATAGGTTCATTATATATTTTTTTATTTATCCTACTTTGGCGAAGACATTTATTAAGTTTCATAAGATAATTTCAATGAGAAGAAAGGAGTTTCATCGGTTTTACGACTGAATCCTTATAAAAATGCAAAGAGAACTTCGATAATTTTCTAAAAATCAATTTTCTTCTTGTCCACAGGAATAATGACACTCAGCCGCGGCCCGTGTGACCTGGACAACATGAGTCTGTTCCAAGACCTCAAACTTAAGAGGCGGAAAGTTGACTCTAGATGTAGTAGTGATGGTGAGTAACTAAACGTGATAATGACTAAGCTCGTAACTGCAGAACTTAGGTCCTACTTCACGATGGAGAGTTTTGCCCTAATCTGACCTACCTGGTATAATGGTTAAGACGTCGGCTATTACACCAAGGGTTCCGGGTTCGATCCCCGGGCAGTGTTGAAGGTAGCAGCGCGTATTAAAATTATATTTCGTAAACTTAAATCCTCGAACTTTTATATTTTAAAAGCAGTATATACCTTATTTGTAACTTTTTATGGTCTTCTTTTAAGACGTTAATGAAGAGAAAGGGTAATTGTGTACGTAATATGTAATGATACGAACATGGTTACAATTTGAAAGGGTTTTATTATCTTCTTATTCATAAAAAATGGCATTTAAAAATGTTGTATTTTTCACTTTTGTGGTAACAAAAAGAGATTTTCTCAGCTCAAACAGATATTGTAAGGATTATGTATGAGAAGATAATTGTAAAAGTGAAATTGAGTTTAAGTAAAGCTTTTACAGATTCAAAAGTCCTATACATGTTGTGTATAAGAAAGGGCACCGCATACTTGTTAATCTGTAATTAACATAGAATGAATACCATATAACTTAAACATACTTGTCTATGTCAAAGTTGTATGGTCGACCAACGGAACAGATTAGCCTACTAACTATAGGGTAGGATTTTGTCTTGAACAAACCCGACAACTTTCTCTATACCCTACCAGATGTTAAACCATAATAATGTCAATGAACCTTAATGCTTGATGTTCTACACTACCAATAGTGGTTTATGGCCCCAGCATTGACAAACGTGCGATGATTGCGACTCGCCTCACAAACTGCTGTCACTTTCGTCTGTGACGGTCAAGTCGTCACTTGCCGTGGGCTTTCGTTTTCGTTCGGGGCCTCTTGGTAAACAGGCACACTGTAAATCAACGCAGTGACGTTTAAATTAGACTTTGATTTCAGTATGACTGAATATTGAGTTTTATAGCAAATAGATGATAAACTTAAATAAACTAATTAGATACACAATCACGAAGAAATATCAACCCAAAAATGTCCGAGCCGCTTGAAACATACGTTGACTTATTGTTATATTTATGACATAAAAATGTTGACCTTACCGCCTTATCAAAAGAGTACAAAATCAACAGCACGAGCATACTACTATGTCACTATGACATTAAGCGAACGACATCATTATGAATGAAATTTCTGCCCAACTGACGCGATGGGCAGACTTTTCACGCGGACATTTTTTGAGTCAGATTTTGTTTAGTTAGTCTATTGTTCATCTAAGATGATGTATGATATTATGAGAGCGGATGTTCAGCTAAAAATACTAAGGATAGACTCGTTGAATTAGAGTACGAATGATAATTTTATGCATTTAAATTTAGATGAAAGCCCAAAAACACAAAAATATGATCATATTAGAAAGAGGACGAATACTAGCATGCACCTAATAGTTTTTTAAAATAAATAAGTGTAGGTACTCCACACATACTATCTGGACATCATTATCATAGATAAGAATACCATATAACAAATATGACATCACAGGTTCGGTACAAAGAAGAATATTGCTTTATTAATGGTAATTGAATGCGACGAGAACACCATTAGAAACAAATAAAATGTCATTATTATACAATGAAAACGGGAAATTTAAACAAATTAGTGTTTGATAATCGCCGTCATCTGCCGAAAGTTGAATAACAAGAGAAGCACAACATAACACGGCGTGAGAAAGTAGCAACTGGTTCAGAGAAATGACCGCACTTTCACTTCTCATTTATAAAACACACAAAAAGAGGTCCGGTCCGCGCCGACTGGCTATGTTACAACCAGAAGCGTATGCCGCAGCATAACGGTTTTAATAGTAAAATTTATATTCTATACTTTGAATCAGATAAAAATGTAAAATTAATTTTTGAACGTTTCAATATATTGATAATAGTTTTAATGAGTACCAAAAGGTATAGGTTCGAAAAAAAGAAAATCGAACTTCATTTTACGACACTTGTTGTACAATGATTAAATATTATCGGGTAATATTTTTACTGATCTGATATTCATTTATACTGGAATTTAAAGTTTACAATCACGATTGATTACAATATATTATAGCACTGTGAACTTTTAATAATAATATCATATGGTACACATCGTTAGCTATAACGGCCCTGCAAACACAGGCCTTCCCGCACAGCCACATATGATACACATGCCACATATTAATTATTAATAAGCTAGATATGCATTCATTAGCATTTTTATAGTCACTAGTATAACGTAGGTGCTAGTCTATTGCACAACAATGACGTGGTAAGTCAATGAAGAAATTTTGTTATAAACCCGCGAGAGGTGAAAGCAATAAATGCCGTTGCGGTATTTATAACTATTGTAGCCTTAGATAAACAATTAACTAACTAGATGCATTGCGAAAAAACGTCAACCAAATAATGTCCGAGCCTAACTACATATACGTATCGTTATTGTTACATTTATAGCATGAAAATTTTCATTGGATTTTTTACCGTAACACGTCATCGAAAGGGTTCATAATTTAAAAAGCACGAGCACACTTCTGTGTCATTATGAATCTGAATTGAATGAAAATTCTGCCCAACTGACGCGATGGGCAGATTTTGCCTCGGACACTTTACGAGTGAGATTGATTATCTAAGATTGTAGGCATATGAATAACACATGACACGAGAGTAGGATTCACGCTTAAAATTGCATTGTCAAAATGGCTTAAGACCAAAAGTCAAGACGCGTGTGAATTCAAAATTCAAATGTATTTAAAAACTTTAGTATGTCATTGTTAATATTGAGAAGGCGACTAGCCCATGTTTTTTATGAATGTAATTAAATGACAGTTGTTGCTCTAAAGCTTGCCAAATGAGATATAGTCTGTACTGAATAACTTAACATATTCTTGAAATCAATTTCAGAATATTCCAACTCTATAGTTAACTCTATAGTAAAATATTTCATAACGGTTCTATAACCGTTATGAAATATTTTTCCTCATTCTCATTAATCTAATTGTTGACATAAACAATTTGTGTAAATAAATAATAAATATGAAATACTTAATTTTAACTATCCATGGAAGAAATCATATTTTTAAAATTATTTACAACAAGAGTTCGATACGTTATTATATAGCACCTAGGTGAAGTAGAGCCCTCGCAATCATAAACAACCTTGGGAAATCGTGTTAAAAATATTCGCGAACGGTCCCAATCTATAAATAGAACGGTAAAGTCTATATTTATCGCATCATTCAGTTCCGAATAAATCTAGATAACGGGTGTTCGCGTGGTGACTGTGGTGTCCACGTTCAGTCACGTGAGGCTGTGACGCGGCCGTGACGACGCCGTGACGTGAGACGTAGACGCGCCCCTCGCATGTCGCTTCTGCGAGCATGTACTGTAATGATTAAATAATATGAGAGCTGTAACGCGTACTAGCAAATGTTATGTGTAGAAAAATAAAAAAACTAGGAAAAATCAACAATTATATGATAAGAATACAAGATAAAGGTTTCATCTTGTATTCTTATCATATAATTTTGGTTTCGGTTTGGTTTAATATGGTGTTATTGGTTGAGATGGCTCTTACACCAAGGGTTCCGGGTTCGATCCCCGAGCAATACAACCATTTGTGTGCATGAACTGTTAATATTGGTCTGGGTGTTTCTGTGTATACGAGTAGTTTCTACTTACAAATTATCATTTTTTTACAAATGTCTTCATCCGCTGTTTAGCACCCATATTTCAGGCTAATTGCTTAGTTTAGGACTAGATGGCGCTGTGTGAATGTTCGTGGATGTTTATTATTTATTTGATAAATATGGTATATGTTCCAATGTCCCCATGGCCATGTTGTTTGGTAAGGCGTAGGCTCTGCAGTGGAAAGTTATAAGCTGTTTGATTTGATTGATGTAATATTATACAGTATAGGGCCTATACAACATTATTTATAGCCATGTGCAATCTGCCTATTCCTGCATTCAGCTCCAATAGCTTTTGTGAGTCCTCAATGTACGCGAATTATTACTTGTAATCAATAACTTTGTTTATTTTGATAGCCGGCTATCTTCCGGAGATTCTAAGCACCCCTTGCCCCCGTTACCGTAACCCGGAATAGCGTCGTAGACTAGGTGCCAATTACTTCGTTTTTTGTACGATTGGGGTAATAAATGCAACACTCACTCGCTTAGTAGGCGGGTTGGTAAGCGCAGGAATATGCTAGTACCGAAGTGATGTTGCTACTTGAAAATTTCCTTTATTCGCCTCTCACGACACTTAAGGGAGGAGTAGAGGCGGTGACAATTGTGTTCTAATCTGCTATCCACATACTAACTCTATATCATATCCGACCTCTAAATCCATAACATTATATCTTTTCCAAGAGAAAAATCTATGCTATTATCTGTAGCCCATAGTATCCCACTTCAAGGGCTCAACTCTACTGCACATGATGCATCCTGCCGAGTAGCCAACGAGGCTCTGGCGATCTGACCTCTTATTGATAAGTTAATGGAGCGTGCCAGCAGTGGACGTTATTTTGTACTTCTACGAAAAACACTGATCATCATCATCTCAGCACCCCACTGAGAAGCACAAGCCTACCTATATAAGATGAAAAGCCTTAGTCGTCCACGCGGGTCCAGTGCGGATTGGCTGCCCTCACACACAACCTTTGTTCATTCTGGAGTCGCAAAAAGCATAGAGCACTCGATATAATTTTACAATTATAACATTTGCTAGTGCAGCGTAAACCTGATAATGCAATCGGATAAGAACCGTACGCATTGAATGCAACGGGCACATGCCGATAAGAGATTGAGTTACGAAAAAATAGTAAACCTCTAGTAATAACTTTCGAAGGTCTCCCGATAAGGAGCGAGTGAATAAATGATTAGATTTACACAAATGCACATTGCTAGGACTTTTTATTGATTTGAAAATGTTTTTTTTTTATTGTAGCTACCGTTTAATGACTTTTGATATATCTTACTGTCCACAACCCTTTTCAGCCCACCGCTTTCCTCATCCCGTTTCTACTGCGACTTTTCGCAATTCGTCGGTTAATTAGTTCAACTCCTTATAGATATAATATTTTTGTGTAGGTATATACCTAACAATAATAATATCGCAATTTTTGCTTTTTGAATAGAATTAAAATCCTAAAATGTAATTTTCCATATTAATGTCACAAAAATGTTTTTTCTCTTATTTCTTGGAGCGCTCTTTAATTCCCGTCGTAGGTTTGATGCATAATAAACATAGTTTTGTTTAATTTATGATTTGTTTAAATTATCAGTAAACTACATACGATTAATTTATTATTAACGCAATATAAAGTATCAATAGCGTAAATAGCAAATACTTATACAAGGATCTATTATACTTGCGGAAACGTAATTACATGCAATTTTTTGTTAATTTACGATAAATAGTGTTGATAATGTAGCTTTCCGCTATATGAATGGACTTGATTTGTCTACGGAGCGCAGTATTGATATGACGGCGCTACTGGCCTATAGCGACACGTGGCGGCGCCTTGCCCGCCGACAGGGGGAGGGGGTTGGGGGTGTGACCCATTTTCTCTGTGTCGGTGACCGCGTGCGACCTTCGGGCTTGCAACGATCGAATAAACGATCTCTATCACCCGCCCAAAAATAGAAGACTTGCATTGCGTAACCGTCTTTATTGTTGTCTGTCTGCGCTCCCGAGGCTTTTTATGCTAATGGACCTTTGTTAGACGCTCCTATTAATGAATGGAGACATCAATCCGAATTATGAACGGTATTAGGTAAGCTCGCGCGCTTTCCTCGCCCACAACATTGTATCGCTACCAACGGGGGCAATGGAAACGGGACGTTTTATCTAGCCGTGCCCACCCGGCCGGATTGCATCACGCGGCTAGAAAGATCGGTCCCCACCAATGATGTGGCAAAGGACGCGGAGTGAAATAGAGATCGTCCTCGAAGCGAGAGCGGTGCACGCGTTGCACTAGTCATTGTGCGGTTGCATTTCGCACGCACGGCCGCCTGAGTGACCTAATAGCTGGAGGGAGGGACCGGGAAGCAGTGCGCGGGAGCGGGGCGCGGTTCGCTCGTGCGGTAGGTCGCGCTCACAGCGCGCCGCCGCCGCCGCGCCGCCGGCCGTGGAAAACTTTCTTCGCGACTTTTCCTGCCGTAAACAAAACTGCACACGCGAAAATTGCGCTCACGCGTGACGCTCGTGACGTCACGGACTACGCGGACGATCGCGTACGAAACTATGTGATGACCGTAGACGGGACGAATAGTGATTGCGATGTAAACTAGCCGAGTCGCGTGATGGTAAAGACTACGCCTATGGATTTAGTAATAAAAAGTCGGTAAAGTTTCTTATATTAAGTGCTTGTGGTTTATATTGGTTCGAAGCTTTCGGTTTTATTATAAGTTGGTTAGTTTACAAATTCTCGTTAAAAAAATTATTGAAATTTTTCTTAATAACATTACGGATTTCTGGAATCTGTATTTAAACATATATTAGCAGAAATAGTAACGCAATAAGTCGACAGTCATTTTATTTATAAAAGTGGTAGTATATAGGTGTTGTGACGTAGCGCCCTTTGTGATGGTGCAGGCGCAGCGCTTCCGGGCGCCGCATCTGCGCTCGCGCGGCTTTCACTTTCTCCTCGCACGCCGCGCCGCATCTCGCGTCCGCACACAACGCGACCCGCAACCACCGCTTCCTACATTTTCCTATTCTATTCCGCATAGTTAAATTACATAATTTATTGATAAATTAGCAATTAAAACTTTCGTCCTTACTGCTACTCAAGGTAATTTTGTTTTTAATAGTTTATGCATTAACACCGATTTCGGTGCAACACGCCGGCGCTCACGTCATGACGCAACCGGCTAATCTAGTCGGCGGCGTCGGGAAGTGCAGTGTCGCGTCCCCGCGCCCCGCGCCTTTAACTACGATCACGCTGCGCGGTCGTTGACATTTCACCTAGTTTCTATTTGTCATTACTAAAAGTTTGCGGTGCTTCCTCCAAAATGTTTGGTTCGTTTTTTGAAAGTGCATTGTATGTCCGCAGGCGAGTCAGCCGCCGACACCAGCACGTCGTCGCCGGACCCCGGCCCGCCGTCGCCGCGTATGGCCGAGGCGGGCTGCAGCACGCCACCGCACCCGCCGCCCGTGTTCGACGGCGGCGGTTCGCCTACGCCCTCTCCCGCTTGCCACCCCACCGTCATCCGCTCTGCACCGCCATACTCCGTCATCAAGTTCGAAGGCAACCCGGCCTCCATCAAAGCCGAGAGCGCCCCAGCCCCGAAACACGATCCACCTACACAGCTTTCTTCGGTTAAATTAGAAGGAACACCAGAACCCCCGCAGCCTTACCGCCCACGCGCCATAGCTCCAGCGCCGCCGGGCTCGCATACCAACATCAGTCCGGGTCCGTGGCCCCCTGCCGCCTGTATCAACGGTGTCAAACCGGAGTTAATAGGCGGCCACTTCCCACCGCAACCGCTCGAGCCCAAAGGTGGAGCGAGAGGCCCGACACAATGGAGAGGCGCGCCTGCAGTAATAATGGGGGAGTCGGGTGGTGTTCGGACAATGTTTTGGACCCTTCCTGCGTCGACGGCTGGTGGTGAGCCCGCAGCGAGCGCGTCACATACGCCGACGCCGCCGACGCCCGAGCCGGCGACGTGCAGTGAGGAATCGGCCGCGCGCCTGCTTCTGAACCTCGGTGGGGAACTGAGGCGGCCGCGGGGTCCGCCACTTAACATGGAGCTGTTGTGGGCGGGGGACGTGTCGCAGCTGCCCGCGCACCAACAGCTGCATGCGCTGAACCTGAGCGCGGCGGCCGGCAGCATGCCCGGCGCTTCGGCAGTGGCGGGAGCAAGCGCTCTGTCGCTGCCCCGGCCCGAGCTCCGAACGTACGCGCCCGAGGCGGAGCGCGACGAGACGAACAACCCATGATATGTATGATATGTGAGGACAAAGCGACAGGACTGCATTACGGCATCATCACGTGTGAAGGTTGCAAAGGTTTTTTCAAAAGGACTGTACAGAACCGACGCGTTTACACGTGTGTTGCTGATGGTGGCTGTGAAATCACGAAAGCGCAAAGGAATAGATGTCAATATTGCCGGTTTAAAAAGTGTATCGAACAGGGAATGGTTTTACAAGGTATGTATAATACATACGATTTCAATGTATTTTTAATTTTCATTGTCTTGTGTTATAATGTAATTCATTTTTAAAACAGCGGTACGCGAGGATCGGATGCCCGGGGGTAGAAATAGCGGCGCAGTGTATAATCTATACAAAGTAAAATATAAGAAGCATAAGAAAGCAAACAAAGCAGCGACGACGGCAAGTCGGGCGTCGCCGCCCGAGAAGCCAAAAGACCCCCTTCCGCCGCTACCGTCGCACCTCGTCAACGGGACCATACTCAAGACTGCACTCACCAACCCTAGCGAGGTAAGAATACTTTCCGGCCAAGCCGACACTCCCGTTCACAGTTAATCGATTTTTCCCAACATTGATAAAAGTGTCGCTTGCAGGTGGTACATTTAAGAGCACGCCTCGAAAGTGCAGTGTCGTCGTCCCGAGATCGTGCAATCCCGCTCGAACGAGCGTTGCACATGATCCGAGCGTTGATAGACTGCGACGCAATGGAGGATATCGCTACCGTGAGACATCTTCCGGATTTGCTTCATGACACATCGGAGATCGGCGACAAGCTCTGCAAAATCGGCGACTCGATTGTGCATAAAATGGTGGCTTGGACAAAAAAGTTGCCCTTCATAATGGAGATCCCAATGGAGATCCATTCAAAGTTGCTCATGGAGAAATGGCACGAGATCTCAGTGTTGACGACGGCGGCGTACCAGGCGATGCATGGAAAGCATGCGCATGCGCCGCCCTCGTCGGACCATGAACATGATTTTATGCAAGAGGTAAGAGTGATTTTCCTTCTTTACATCAGACTAGTTAGACTGCAATGAACGAATCCTGGTTCTGCATTAATGATCGTAAAATTAATAACTTAATAAGGCTTATAGGATGCATATCTTTGTCTTCCAGAAGGAAAGATACGTTAATGTGCTGTACAAATCTTTCATGTTGTATTCATTTGTCTCATAGAAACCTATTATCATTAATATTGAACGATGTCATATATATGAAACAACACTTTATTGAACAATGTCATTATGTTTTCTGTTTTGTAATAGACTTGCAATATGTTACGACGATGAATATTCTCAGATCTTACCAGAACAATACGTAGGACTTTCGTTACCATTTTTGGTTTGTCATATTTAGAACTAGAAACGTTTGCCAGCTCTACTCTCATGTCGCGCTAACAAGCCGATTTAGGTCACAATCAACAATCTAAATGAATATATAGTCAACTTCGATATTTTAAGATCATACAACAAAAGTAATGTAGATTTTTGTCATTAAGGTCATGATTAGCCATTAGGACTTAACAAACTTAATGTTACCAGTACAACTATTATTACTAACTGTTTACTAGGTAGTAGGCTC
This sequence comes from Leucinodes orbonalis, assembly GCA_019425675.1. Classification (NCBI taxonomy): domain Eukaryota; kingdom Metazoa; phylum Arthropoda; class Insecta; order Lepidoptera; family Crambidae; genus Leucinodes; species Leucinodes orbonalis. The sequence goes on from PQWD01011449.1 coordinate 15,324, forward strand.
GGTACTGAGTCGTCTAGGTAGGTACCACCACAGTGCCAAATATCGTCCCGTGAAATAAGAGTTTTTTGCACCTCTATATTTGGGGATAATTGCACTGTAGCTAGTTAACAACCAGATGAGCGCACAGACCGTTCCGTACTTATGACATAAAAAAACAAACATCGGTGAACTAAAAATATGCAACTAAAAGTAGGTTAGTTTCCGTGTTCAGATTGGAATAGGGCCTGTAATAGTTGCAACGTCGCTAGTCCTAGATCGCGTTAACTAGCTGGTCCAGGTCACAATCGGTCCAGAGCGGAGACTTCCGCCACACACGCCGCAGTTACGTGAGCTGCATCGCTTGCGCAACCCAGTAGAAAGTCGCCGCAGACAACCCGCTGCATTCGCCATTCGGACGCGGCACTTGCATAGCTTCCACCATTTGAATCGTAAAATATATAACATGCAGCCGTTTCTATCACCCGTATGCATAGGAATGACTAGGTTATCCTATCGCAGAATAGAAACTATAAACCGATGTAATGCAAATTTGTTAACGCATATCTAATAAGGCAACTTGGCGATACGTTGAAGTTTCGCTTAAATAACGTACGCTCGACAAGGGTCATTGTGCTTTTACGTAAGTAACGTTGTAACAGAGGAAAAGTTTGCTGATTCTCAGAGAAGGCGATTATAAGGCATAGATTTTTTCTATTTTAAGGGCCAATTAATAAGTTAAAGAATAGGCCAATATACGAGTACAATAAAACGAGTTCAAGTGTGCACGCATCCAACATTCACTATTTCAATAAAGCAATTAAAGCCAATCATTGCTGGCATTATGTAAGCCGCAAAGGTAAGCGCGTTGCCGTAATAGCGGTAGTTGCAGAAAGTTATTTTCATTGTCTAGAGCATTTCCTTCACTTTACATGTGCGTGAATGTGAAGAAAGATGCAATTCAAGCAGTTGATACTTCTTTTGTTTTAGCTTTTTTAGTATTAAGCTCTTATTCAAACTTTTACACTTTTTATTGGACAACGGGAAAGATGGCAGTGCAAATGTTTGATTCCAATTACCCGCGCCTATAGACAAAACACAAACAAAAATATTAGCAATACTGCCCGATTCTTTGTTAATGCATTACTTTTGTTAGACTGGAAAATTTAGCGAAAATATTGCAAACAAAATTTCTGCTGACATAATGAGGGCTGGATACCAAAATATATTAGCTGGGTTTGAAAGAAATATTAAGATAGATACATATAAAACTCAATGAAATGTTAATATCACGATATAACAATTGCGGAAGTTGTGTACGAGTAAAGTAAGAGAGGAATCCAGGTTAGAAGCACTCAGCAATAAATAGGAGATAAAAGTAAACTAACACATGGATCTTAGAGATCTTTATTAATGGCTGCTAATGTGTAACAGACTGAAGATTAATCTTGCACGATGACAAGTCTATGTGCTAATAATATCTAGTTCCTAGGTGTCCATAAGTCGTAATATAAATCGAGCAGGCAGTTGGCTCTGCAGCAGCAGTGGTCCGACGCGCGCATGAATTATTATTGACATGCAACTACCAATAAGAGTATAATTTATTGTATGCAGAGGAACGTTCGCACGGTTTTGGTGTTGCTCTGAAAATAATTATGGGTGTTGTTTGCACACGCTGATATTGTTATAATTGAATATTTGGACTTGAATGCACATTTACTTTCACGTATGTGTGTATGTCGTCAAAATTTTTACATGTATATAAAAAAATTCTTAAATTTGATGCTAGAAATAAGTTTTATAAAATACGAAACTTTCTTAAGTCTTGACCTTGACTTGAATAATCTGAACTAATAATCGGTTAATTTATTTATAAATTATATTCAAGTATGATACTAGCCTAACTAGCGTTTCCCATGATAAAAATGAAACTCAGGCTAATGGACTATTATATTGATTTACTAAACGTCAGCACTTTATTCGTTACAAACATGTTTGTATAGATATCATGTAACCATAAAACTTGTCACAATAGAATATCTATTGTCTGTGACATGATATAACGTCCGCTGCATAGGAAATGTTCAAAGCTTATCGTATGTTACTCAACAATGAAATGTGTATTGTCCAGGTGAACGCAAACTTGCGGACGCTGCAGAACTGCCTCACTTCGCTGATGGGTCGGCCCATAACCCTGGAACAGTTGAGGCTGGACGTGGGCCTGGTTGTGGAGAAAATGACGCAGATTTACGTGTGTCTTTCGCCGCATCCAGCTCAGGATGGAGGAGTATGTCTGCCTCAAGGTCTACATACTGTTGAATCAAGGTAAAACTCTTAAAATATTGAATCCGATTTCAGAATAAAATTCGAATTGAAAATGGCAGTAAAACATTCTTGGAACTTAGTTTAAGTTAAAACATGAAGTAAATACTAGATAAACAACACATTTGGAAAAATATAGGTACTATAGTAAGATTTGTTTCGCTGACACCTTGTTCCTGTATTATATAAAGTATCATATAAAGTTATTTAGATATCAAAATTTAAAAGCTGCTGATCCAGTAAATTCAGTTTATAAATATTATTGCTTAGCATATTTATATGTTATTTCTTCAAATAAAATCTTTATCTTTAAAAGCTCTGTAACTTTTAGAGCATATGTTTCCTTAAGGATATGAGTTATTGTCTTCTGATCGTTATACCGTTAGTATTCAAAGCTATTATCGGTGTTAATTTAATTATTTAAGCCGATGACTTACCGGCTTTTATCCTCAACTTGCTCAATTGAGACCGGCATAAGTTTTAAATTATGCATTGACGTCAGCAACAAAACATTAGGATCCATCGGAGTTTTAAAACGGCTCGAATGATAGTGGATAACCTTTCACGCGGGGAATTAGGCCGGTAGTATTTGGGCTATGTAAATAATAGTGATAATTTTTTTATTGATAAGCTAGAATGAATGCAGAAGTGACTTATCAGTACGATTATTATTTCCTTAAGATGGTATTGTTTTCAGATGTTACAAGTATAAATACATAATCATTTACTTTTTTATATACGGCTATAAAAATAAAGTATGGGTACATACTGGAGATAAATTAGACAGTATACGGACAGACAATCTCTGACAAACGACAAACTCTCAGTTATCACCAATCAAACCTGCGAGAAGGTTGCCTACCAGGTTTATCATTTTCTGAATTATTCCAGGTTTGAAAGTCGAAAAGTATTTCTGGAAACTTCCATTTACAAGGTATTACTTTGAGAACTGAATGTAAAGCGAGCTTTAATTTGCAGTAGTTACACGAGATTGCATCATTCCTAGATGCAAGAGAGTTCAATTAATTTAATTGTGATGTGGTTTGTATTAGAATAGCACAGAGGCAGTTTGAATCCGATTTCATAGGGATGTCATTTTTCATGATCAAAGTCCAGTGTAGGACACCGGCCTTTCCTCTCTATATGATTATGGGGAGTTCGAGCCATAACCCAACACTAAAGC